>JAQFVV010000144.1:338471-478690 GCA_028023455.1 Epiperipatus broadwayi | reverse complement strand
CATCAGTATTTTAATTCCCAAAAAAGTTGCTATTGGCAGTATTTTTCACAAAAAATAGTTTTCTGATTGCGATCTATTACTCTTTTCCCTTATAAAGTGCCATAAAGCACTGACTCAACTTTGGTAATTGCTTTCCAAGTGTTTCTAACTGTCAAAATCAGAAATCAAACTAAAATGTTTTATGCTTTTGTAATAGATTTTGAACACAAATAAATATATCTCATAATTTTTTACATCCATAATTAAAGTTTTTATATTAATTTACTTAAATATAAATAATCAAGGGAAAGTAGATAGTGCCTGACCACTATTCAATACAAGTGAATAATGTTGAACCGCTATTTGCATATCAATGGTGATTATGGATTTTATAATTACTTTTTATATTATATTGATTAATAATGTGGCTATAGATTTTTATTTAAAATATTTAAATTGTAGATGAAGAAAAGACAACAGAAGTGAATAATCAGCTATTGTAATTTCTAAGACAAGAAATCACCGGCATTTTTACATGATGATTGGTTGAAATATAATTTCTTTGTTTTACTGCAGCCTATTTTTCATATGTTTTTCTTCAGTTATTAACATTATTTTAAATTTTTCATTACATTTAACCAATTTGAATGTAAAAAATTCAATTTTTAGAAGCTAAATTAAAACAATTCTGATTATTTTGCATTAATATATTTCAGAAAGGAAACTGGTTAGATCCGTATTTAACGAATCAAATAACTAAAATTTTTACTCAATCTGGCCAATAAGAAAAAGTTAAATTACCTCAGCTCCCTCTAGTATTATAATTTGTCCATGTCTATTAAATTACAATTTTAAATTACTTATACATAATTATTTCCTAAAGCTGGTCCTATTGTTTTAGAATTATATTAAAATAAATTAGATGCAAATTTTACAAAAAAAAATGTGGTCACCTTCCAGGGATCTTGCTGTTAATGTCTTGGCCACCCCTGTTCTATAAGGACTTGTTCATGATGTTATATTAGGATCTAATTTTTTACATAAGCCTAGCAGCATGCTATATTATAGTAAGGGTCAGATTATTTATAATGGAAACATTTTTACGTTTAATGTCGGACATCTCACATCACTAAAATTTCTGCATGCAGGTAAGCAATTACCAACAAATTCACTATGGATAAAATAAAAAAAGTCCAAGTTTGTATAAAGACTTTGCCTCAACAGATTACTTAGATTATTCACTCAATTTCCAAAAGTGCTTTCAGAAATACCTGGAGTGATAAATGGATGTGAACACAGAATTAGAAACAAAAACGGTAAGCCATATCAAGTGAGATCTTACCCATTGGCAGAATTTATGGAGTGGGGCATTATTTCCAAATTCTATTTACCATACAATAACCCAATCACTGTAATAAAAAAAAGATGGATCAGTAAGGCTGTGTCTAGATGTTAGGCAGTTCACTAAAATGATAGAAACATTCCTCTGCCAATCTATGAACTTTTAATAAAATGTAAAGGAAAGCAAGATTTTTTTACCTTTGATTTCCTTCTAGCTATTGGCAATCAAGCTTTACCCAGGTGACTGTCATTGTGCAGCACTCAGACCCATTTTAACTGGATGTCTCTTGGGCTGGTTAAAAGTGAGGTTGAGCTAATGAAGCACTTAAATTGGATACTATCTCTGGACATTATGTAGTGTTATTGTGTATTAATGATGTGGTAATTGCCTCAGCAGATATGGAAGAGCATATGTTACCTCTGGAATTATTTTTCTTTGAATGTACAAAAAGGCAATAAAGATTAATATAAAAAAGATATGTTAGTTACTAATGAAGTTTGTTTTTTGGGACACATTATGGAAGGGTACCAGACCTCATCCTGAAAAAATACAAGCAATATGGAAATTTTTCATCCCTAAACAAAAAAAAAAGCAAATATGATCATATTTGAAATATGCAATTTTTATAAATTTTAGAAAAATTTTGCTAGACATGAATCCTTTATTACAGTTGTTAAAAAAGAGTGTACCCTGATCAGTGGACTCAAACATAACCAAGCTTTGGAAAAAAATTAAAACAAATTCTATGATAATGTAATGCTTGCATATTCAGATTTTAATAAACCATTCTATGTCCAAATGAGAGCAGTTGTTATGGACTAGAGACAATGCTATCACAAATTCCGAATGATGGCTAATCTTGGATCTTTTACTTTATTAGCCAGCTGTTGAAAGACCCAGAAATAAATTATACCATCATAGAGAGAGAAGTTTTGCCATAGTATGGGCCTTTCAAAAATTTTGCCAATTTCATTTGGTGTTGGAGGTAATTATGATAATGGACCATAAGAGTTTTGAGCAATAGCTATTTAATAAATACCCAATCTGTTAGGTGGAGTCTGTAATTGCAATTTAACTAAGCAATACAGTACTGCAAAAGATCAGATAATATTAGAGCTGATATTCTTAACTGAAATCCTGAGCAACCCAGTCAACAGCATTTATGTGCAGACAATTTATATATAGCCATTTTAGGGCTGGATTGTAATGACACAGCAGTGATTTGAAACACCAGATAAACAGTGATAAGATTATGACCTTAATCAATTAATTCAATAATTGGAAGATGGACACTGAATGCTTCATACATAGTAAATGACGGGTTTTTTTTTTAAAAAAAAAAAGACCAGTATAAAATAGATGACAAATACCCCAAATATCAAATCCAAGGAGAGGATGTGTGGAAGATTCCACTATCCATGTGTAATTTCTTAATTAAGTACATCCTTGAACTATATGGATACTATAGAGTCAGAAAAATGAACCATCTGTTGAGCAATTGGTTTTATTAACCTAACATGTATAGCAATATTGTGTATGCTTAATAATTGTGAGATATGTAAGCAAACTAAATCAATCATTAGAACCAATGCATGTCAGTTATAACCCATTATTGCTGAGAGGCATGGAAATATAACTTTGGATTACTATGGGCCTTTACTGCATTTAAAAAAATGAGATATTTAGTCATCACTTATGATCTATTTTTCAAAGATATGACTGCTCACCTGGTGCCTCAGACATATGTTAAGTATATTATTCATATGTTAGATTCATAATATTTTGTAATAGTTGGAAAGTCAAAAGATATTATCACTGGTTATGCAATTCCATATGTGTTTTCAAATATCCCTTATATCAACATTAATTTGTTATCCCCAGTCTAACACTATGGGGGAACTAATACTGTTATTCCAGGTTTACATTTGCTCAGATTATCAGAGATGGGCCAATAAGGCACCTCAATTGGTCAATTTTATCAACTAGACAAAAAATGAGTCTACTATATTTATATGTGTTTGATTGCATACTGGTAAACACATACTAATTCTATTCATAACATCATTATCCATAAAAGGGAATAAAATCAATAGAGGTGAATCAAATCAAAACTTATAAAAGATTATTACAAATGAGGAAGAAAAAAAATTACCAAACCTTCTCTCACATATTTTGGATTGGTGATTTAGTTTTAGTCTAGGCTTTACATATTAGTCACAGAGTGGTATTCTTAGAAAAAATGTAAAAAGTCTGTATGAAGGTTCATTTTAAATCATTGGGCATCAAGGTGATAATCTCTTCTGGGTACATAATGGGCAAGGAAATATGAAACGTAAAATGCCAGACTTTTGAAGCCCTTCTCAAAAGAAAATGAGAAAACAGAATAAATTTAAGTACAATCACTTGTTTTAACCATTGTGGGAAAATTTTGTTGATCGTGAGTCTTGGGAATTGTGATAACGTTGAAACAGATGGCTAGGGGGGAGGGGGTTTGATTGTAGTACAATGATAGCAGTAATTATTTATGAGATTGATGTGCAATGTAGAATTGAGCCAAGTATTAAATAATATTCATATGGTCACAAGAATATATAGATCAGTGAATTGTTCAAGGATTAATTAATGCATCCTGCTGATAACCTCACTTAGAAAGCACTAGGCTGTCTTGCATTGGTGGTCGAGAGGTCAGCGTGACTGCCTTGCACTTGCAGGCAGTTGCCCGGGTTGCGGGTTCGCATCCCGGCCGATGCTATGACACTTAAAAAAAAAGAAAGCACTAGGCTGATTATGTCTTTGTTATCAGAACAAATTCATGGTTTATTTGAGTGCCTTATGTTTCACCTAATGGTCTAATCCTAGTTAAGAATGAAAAATAAGGAAATCTTTTGAGATATTTTTTTGTCTTAACGGTCTAGCTTCTCATTGATCACTTTAGTTTTCACCTCCCATTGTTGTTCAGAATGGTAGTTAGCAGTCAGGGAGATAAAATCATATCTCAATTGTTTTTCATTTTTGCTTGAGGTATCACTAACAATGTTTTTCTGAAATGGGATTAAAAATAATGAGATTCAAATAAAGCAAGGGTAAAAAAAAATGAAAATGAATAATTCCATCATATGATCTTTCTTTTTCAATGGATGGATAAATGTGATGAGATGATGACCATCTTTAGCAAGAATATTATATGTTTAAGTCTACATTTAGATGTAGAATGTTGTGCAATTACAGTACAGAGAACTAGAACCAGAGGTTTAAAATTGTAAACTATATGCTTTGATTGATAGTTATTTCCCTGATTTATTATATTATAATATTGATCAAACACAAAGTACAAACAAAACCCATAAGGATATACTCAAGTTTGTTAGGGATCCTACAAGCTTAAATGTTAGCTTGTAATAAAATGCTTAGAATGATTCTGTCATTAATTAAGATTCATTGCAAATTACCCCAGATTAGTTTAATATCTAATTTAAATTTATAAAACATATTTGATAATGCATAAAAAAGTGAATTATTTTTGATATCAGCTTTTGGACTCATTTCCATAATAAGGTTGAGTAGTTATAAAACACCAATCTTATATATTTTAAAAAGAATGGAAAGGTATATCTAATGATACATATTTCATTAATAATATATAAAACACTCAAGACATATACTATTTCAAAGTTAAATTGCTCAGAATTTTTGACATTCTTTTTGTATTAATTTAAAAGAATGTGTTTAAAAATTTCTTTTGTGCAATGATTAAAAAATACAAACATTTTTAATTAGAAGGTTTAATTAAAATACAGTCTTAGATAAGCCACAGGACAATAGGCCATGTGTTTCAACCTACTATGACAAGGGCCCTGTGCACTGAACATAATGATATGAAATGAAAGAAAAAGGAGGCATGCTTTATTGCAAATGACAACTATGCAATAAACCAAAAAGAATCGTGCATTGCAATCTCCAAAAAATGGTCTGTATGAAAGAAAACTAAATAAATTTTGCATAAATTACTGCTAAGCCTCACTTAAAATCTCAATGTAAGCCAACACTCTCAAGATAGGCTATGAATGTGGACACCTAAGTGCTACGAAGGCACTAAGCCTTATAATTTTTTTCTAATACTACTAAACTTCACTTTTTTATATAAAGCACAATTTATAAACCTTATGTTGATTTACAATATAATAACTTTGCAGTTTGAATGGCTATATTAAATCAAAGTACCAGAAAGTCTACACATCAGGTAGTGAATAATTTGTTTTAGAGAGAGAGAGAGAGAGTATTGATGGGCAGGATAAGCCATGCAGTTGGATAGCTAGGAAGGAAAGAAATTACAAAGAGAAAAATATATACTCATTGTTAAAACTTAAAAGAGACTATGATATTGGAGCACAATGGTACTTTGACCGTGCTCAATATTACTTCTTTCATGACATTATTTTTCCTGCCATGTCTAAACTATCCTAAGTGGTGGTTCAGCTATTACCTACACATTACTCTAAAAGAAAAATATAATGAAGGCCTTTAAGAACATGCTAAGCTCTCACTATATTCTACTGATTTGCTGAGATATTGCAAGTGAAGTGATATTGCATATTTTATAAAGAAATACAGACACATATATCTAATAAAATGCTCTACATTTTAAATGGAAATTTTTGAAACAATCAAAAATTGCTTGTATTCAAAGATTCTGAAGTCAAAAACATTATTTGGGCTCAATAAATATCTCCAAGCTTATAGAATATCACAAAATCTATGGTAAAGTATGTAAAGTGAATTATACAATTATATTTAATGGAATACTCTACAATTTAAATAAAAACCCTGAAACAACAAAAAACTCTGCTTGCATTAAAAGATTCTGAAGTCAAAGACATTATTTGAGCTCAATAAATATCTGTAAGCTTATAGAATACCACAAAATTTATGGTAAAATATGTAAATAAATGAATTATGCAATTATCTCATCGTTAGTAGATATCTTTTTTTTGGTCATTTATATTTGTTTTTATTATGTGCGTGCATTTCACAATGAAGAAATGTTAATCCATGTAAGTGTAATTTTATTGTTATTACTTTGCTTTTTTTTCTTCATTAGTTGTTAAATAATTTTAGATACTAGTACATATAATACACTCCACCGCTTGATGGCGCTGTTTTTCGTCCAATGCACATCAATATACATGGTCACGGAATGACGATACGGTCAAATACGGTAAATTTTATAAATTTATATACGCTCTTTTTATATACATTAGTTTTTTTTTATATATATGGTATTTTATTTTTTTATTATACATTTCATCGCATGTTGACATTTTTCAAACTACTTTTAAACAATTTATGAACCAACTTTATTTTCTAAAATGTAATATTTACAATTTTAAATTACATTATAAATCTCAGTGCGTAGTGCTGGAATGTGCAGGGCTAGGGGACCGATGTTTTTGAGGATCCAAAGGATTGTCCAAAAGATGATCAAACCAACATTACGATTTTCCCAAACTATGTGCAATTTTACTTTTCTCGTAGCTGCTCTTTATCTGCAAAAAAAGATACTATTATAAACATTACAGGCTAACATCTTGCAAAGTATTTTTAAACAATTTATAAACCAACATTATTTTATGAAACATAAGAATTAAATTTTTCTGAAATCAACTAATTACATTTTTAAATTACATTATAAATGTCAGCATGTAGTGCTGGAATGTGCAGGGCTGGGGACTGATGTTTTTGATGATCTGAAGGATTGTCCAAAAGATGCAGTACTGTGATCAAACCAAGTTTCTGATTTTCAAAACAACATGCAACCTCAGACATTTAATTTGTCTCATAGCTGTTCTCGTGCAAACATGCCTTTTCACGTGAATTCTGTGAAATTGTGCTCGTCACTACACTTTTGAAATTTATTTCACATTTCAAGCTGTGTGAGGAAGCATGGCAATGGGCTTACAATTATTAGTATGTAATACTATGTCAGGTAGGGTGTATGATCATTACTTTGAATGCACATTACAAGAGTTATGATCAGATGAATTCCATAACCCTCACATGATATGGTAGCAATCTGTAAAATGTGTGCATTTAGTGTCATGAAGTACATTAGTGGGCCATAATATGTGTGAAACACACTATATGCCCACAATGGTTAATATGTACATCACTGTTCTATCAGGCCATAAACTGTTGTAATCCAAGCCATAAGTTAGGCCACTAAAATGTTATATTGATGTGTATTGGCTGAAAACCAGCACCATCAAGCGGTGGAGTGTATATGTACTAGTACCTAATTTTTTTATTAAGATGATAAAAATGATGTTATTTGCTATTCTGGTTCTCTGCTTCATTCCACAAATTGGTTTGACATTCCAAATTTATTATCAGCATTATATTAACTGGAAATGCCCATCGTCTAAACTGTGCTATTTATTGCCAGAATGTTACCTGGGATGTTGTTAGGATTGTAGAGCTGAGTTCTATCTTGATTGGATTATGTTCACTGATGACTCTTCTAAGATCAAACATAGCATCTTAAGTATTATAACATGTTTGTTTATGTGGCACACAATAAAATAGTGTGTATGCATAAATATATATAAAAAGTTGAAAGGAAAGGAAATAAATACAAACATAAATTTGTAAATATTTTTTATACTTTCCTGGAATAATAAAGAGTTAAATAACTCTGAATTTAAAACAGAATTTTATTATGAAATAAATATTTTTAAAAAGGTCTAAATAAATTATTAGTCTGATTTTGAAATTTAAAAACAAGCAGGGTTTATTTTTGAAATCTTAAAAACTTGTATAAATTATCTTTTTTAAAATGCTCATATGCATTTCACTATCTAAGTAAAAACATTTAGATCACACCTTTGGTGAAATTGCAAAGTTGCTTTCAAAAGTAGCTTTTAATCAAAAGGGTTTTGAAAGGATTAGATATCTTTTTGAAAAAATAATGATTAGATAGAAAAAAAAATGTTTTCAATTAATGTGTTGTTATCACCTCAGATGACTTCATAAAAATGGGCTGACAAAATATCAGTTCAGTCTGGATTGTAGTTTTTGTAAGACCTGGCCAGAAGAGTCAGTTTAGCTTGCAGTTTTTGTAAGAGTTGGCCAGAAGGCTTGGCTAGTAATATATTTGACAAGAAGAATAGCTAGCAGAGCTATGAAGATCTACAGGAATACCAGTTTATAGTTTACTGCAGAGTTTTGATTCATGAGGCCATGGTCACTTCAAATGGATCAACTAACTGCTTAACTGTTCTAGAAGACAGCTTGTCAATACTGGACAGAAGGAAGCTCATGGCATGCTAACAAATCACCTGAATTGTACCTCTTCTTGATGATGACAATTTCCTGGACTATATTTTTCTGATATGATGACAATCACAAAAACCAAGCATACAAAAAGAAAGCTTGAAGAATTGATATACATATGTTATTTCAGCTATATGCAAAGAGAAGCACAAATAAACATATATACAATGGTGAAAAAGACCCAGAAAGAGGCCACATGTGAGATGGATGGATGAAATAAGAAAATGTGCAGGGGTGTTGTGGAGAAGAGAAGCTAAAGATCGGAGAAGATGGATTAAACTTGGAGAGACCTTCATCCTGCAGTGGATTGATAATGGTTGATGATGATGATGATGACAATGGTGAGTAGCATTATATATAATGTGAACAAAATTTTAAATAATTTTTTTTTAATAATTCATTTTTGAAATGACATTCTACAGTGAGATATATAATATATGATGATTTTGTTTAAAATCATTTATTGAGAAAACAAAGACATTTTAAAATCATTATAATTAATTAATAATGGTTTGTTAAAGGCTGAACAAGAAGAAAAAAGTAGAAACCTGATGAAAAAGGAAATCTTTTTTAGAGTAATCTGTCAAAAAAATATTAAATAATAAAATATACCTGCTGGAGGATTTAACTTTTATCAGAGGTAAAAAAAAAGACTTTATTTTGTTTATGGAAAACAAAACTTTTTATGAGAATGTTTATAATTAATTAATATCATCTATAATTTTATTTATACATATGATATGCGTGCATTTATATGAAAAATATATTTTAAGAACTTTTATTATTGTGTCAAATTGAATGTGGTATAAATGATAGCATACGCATACATTTTTATGTATACACATATATGCTAATAGATATCTGTGTCATTAAAATGTAGTATTTCAATCATTTATTGTATTTTATATAACGATTCAGAGATGTTTGGAAATTATTATGCCATACCATATGTCTGGGTGCATATAAATATCATTAAGTATCAAATAGAACATATGTAAATTTTAATCATTTTTTTTTTATAATTGAAATGTATTCATTGTAAACTAATGTATTGCATATCTGTGCAAATTATATATATGTAAACCTATTAAGAAATATTGTAAACCATAGTAATAACTTGAATTGTGTATAGTAATTTTGTAAATTACAAATGTGATATTTTTATTGTATATTAATCAAAATCAGAAGGCTTCTAATTGTAGAGCCATATCCAATACACACATAAAATCTTTTTTTATTAATAAACTTATTTAATTGTTAAAAATGTACTCCATCATCTCTTGATCACATAACAGTAATATAGCTTGTGTTCTTCTGAGCTAGATTCATGCAATAATGGCTGATATATAAATGGGGATGTATAATAGTGCTTAAGGAACATTCGATGATGATGATTGATATCCTGGAATGGCATTAAAATTATATTCTTTAAAGCCTGTGCATTACATTTTATTTTAGTCTTATTATAAATTAAGTTTATAGTTGGCCAGTACATTAATGGTACCAAGTGGCCAGAGCATTGATGATAATCAATATGTTTCAATGTACCAGCATTGTTTTTCTGATTTTTTATTATATGTATTCTGATGGATGAGCACTTAGTTTATGTCTCCAAATTAATAGTTAAATAATTGCCCAAGCTGGCAAGGCTCAATAATTAGCCTATAGAAGACCCATTTCCAAACCAGTCATCAGTTTGACTGTTGATTTCATTCTGATTTATTTTGTTGATGTATTTTGATTGTGAATTATTTATGATAATGAATGGTTATTTTGAGTATTACTATTAATTATTTTTACTTATTGATAATGCTGGTTGATGTATAGTTAATTATAGTTGCACTAAGGAGTTATCTGGCTAGTCTCACAGAGATTTCATTCTCTTCTCATCTTGTATATGTAACATAACTTAATATATTTTTTAGGATATTAACATTACTTGATATCTGGAATACCTTACTTTAATAAATATTTTACTTTTGTAAATTATTGATTTTAATTTATTTGGGAGTGATAATGATTTGCCATAACCCCAGGTACCTTTTCCACCACCCCATCTTCACTTGCTGATCTCCCATCCTGTTACAGTATAGATGACAAAAAATAATCAAGAAATATAGCCTGATTGATGATTATAATCAATCCTAAATGTGGCCATTTGGGAAATGCCAATAACTAATGAGATTATTCACTTAATCTTGGTAGTTCTTTGAATATATGACAAGTTATCAAAAGAATGTAAAGACTACTTTCTATTAGAATTATATTTATACTGAAATCAAGCATTGTAGATTCAGTGCTCTCTCAATACTTTCACATGGCTCTTGATGGTGACAAATAACATTTTTTGTACTGAGTTTAAAGCTTTACAAAACTTAGTTTTTGTAAAAAAAAAAACATTTAATCATTGCCCAATTTGCAATGTTAAACACTTTTGTTGGGTTATTTGTTTCTTTAGTGAATATTTTGAAATCAAGATTTAATATATATTTAACATATGTTCAAATTTTGTATATTTGTTATAAATCACTGGCAATGCAATTTGACTCTAAAATATTTTAGGTAGTTTAAATCCAATGCAATTTGACTCTAAAATATTTTAGGTAGTTTAAATCCAAAGGGGTTGGCAGATAAAATTTCATATATTTTGATATCAAATTTTAAATATGCTGATAAACACTTCAATAAGACTTTCTGCAGTATAAACACATAATGTATAATGAATATGTAAATAATAATAATTGTATAAAAATAACGAATATGTAAAACAATAATAATAATTGTATAAACGTAAAATAAAAGCAATAACTGTAATGTATAATAAATATGTAAAATAACTGTATAGTAATTAAGAATAACGATTGTGTAAAATTGCAATGTTATTAAATCATAGAAAGCTGTATAATAATAGAAAGCCCAGCTGACCTTATAGGGTCAGAAAACTATGTAAAATACCATATATGGTGAGAAATGTAAAAATACTGTGTGTATGTAAAAACGTAAGTGAAAACACCATATATGGTTAGGAATGTAAAAGACTCCAGAACTCTTGAGGGGTATATAAACCCCCATAAACTAAACTAATCGTTCTGATGTTCTGAATATGTTCTGAGTATGTTCTGAGTTTTAATTATGAGTCAGAGTCTCCTGCCTCTGTAAGTTGAAAGCAGGACTAGGGTATATTATGCAGGTCACCACAACCTTTTATTATTTTATTACGCCTTATAATAGGCTATGTATATAATTGAAGTTATCCGTATTAAACTATAATCTTATCATCTCAATTCTGCCTTTGTCCATTTATTTACTTGCGGGTCATAAGACACTGCACTTTCAGTAATGCACACAAGAAGGCAGTGTATATATATAAAAACTTTAAAAATATATATTTAAAATCTTTTAAAATTAAAATAAAACAAATCTTGAATATAAAACTAAATTTTAACAAACTTTATTTAATGTATATGATTTTACTTTCAACTTTAATACTAAAAACTGAAAAATAATAGATATAAAAAAATATTTTATAATAAACATTATTATTAATTACTTTGATTTAAAAACATAAAATAATTGTTGCTGCAACAGTTGGGTTTTTTTATATTTAACTTGAAATAAAAGTATGGGGGAGGTTCAAAAATTAATTAAGTCAATCCCTACTTTTTAAACAACTTTTACAACAATGAATTGACTTAATTAATCTCCCTCTCCCCCTTACACACTTATTTTAAATTAAATATAAAAAGTCCAACTGTGGTTGAAGAAATGATTATTTTGTGTGTTTTAGATCAAAATAAATAACTAAAAAAGTGTTTGTTATAAAATATATTTGTATATCTATGATTTAAAAAGAGCATTCTAAGAATAGTAAATGTTTTTAAAAAATTATTAGCCTGATAGACAAAAAAGTCTGTTTTTAATAGACCAGTTTTTTACATTTCAAGAAGCCATTCGAAAAAATATTCCTAATAAAATGATTAATAACTAATTTATGTAGTAACTTTTGTGCAAAAACATTTAAAGTTTACTATTGCTGAATATCGATTACAAAATCTGATATAAAAATAAATTATCTGATTATGTAATAAGAGTTTTCTTATCAATATTAATTTAAACAAGAATTATCAATTTATTGTAAATTATCATATCTACCATTAATTTTATCATAATAGAAATTTAAGTATAATATAGGTAACTTATAAAAGGTTGCATAATCTATAGATTTTTCTTTTGACACTATCTTTATTTTTTAAAATTTTATATATTTCCTAATATTTATTTTAATCTGTTAAGAATCCTTTCTTTAATACTATCTTCAATAGTGCTAATGTGTATGAAAAACTTTCATGAATTATTAATATTTTGTAATAATAAATATTTAAATAAGCAATAAATGAACTTTACTATTAATCTGATCATTTTATGCAAAGGTTATATAGATATGTTTAATAAATTTATCTTAATTTATTCCTTATTCTAAGTCTTATATTTGTATATTATATAATCTACCTTTCATACAAAGTTATTTTAAAGTAATATAATTCAACCAGATATTAGGATTTTAGGCATAGTAGTAAATAATTCTTTTTATATTGTTAATTATACTTCACTACAAGTGAATGCTGTTTTAGCAAAATGATCATATATATCTATACCCCCACTTAACACTGGACCTTTATGTGAGGATACATCATGGCAATGATAATCAATTTGTATCCACTGTTTTGACTTACAACTGATCATATACTATAATGATTGTAAAAAATTTCAAATTTTTTAAAAAGTATTATTCTGAAAATGGCCAGCATTCTGTAAGATTAATGACATCATAAAATAGTGACTTTATGTCATCTGAAAGAAAAATGGTGACATTCATGTTAAAAATTTACATTATAGTATTTATTCATTATATGTTTAAATGTTGTAGCTCTAATAAAGACTGTTAGAAAAATAAAGGAGAAATTATATAAAAATTGCGGTACTCATCTTTTAGCTAAAGATGCCGCTCTATGGCGTGGTTTTTGCACCAAACCACATAAAAATGCTGTTTCCGTGGCCGACACGTTCGAACCCACGTTTTCTATTATACCAAATACTCAATCTATTCTGAAACAGAGGGCGCCACCAGACCACTATGTGTCTGGAAAATTTGTTTACTGTGATCAGAATAGATGATGATGATGGTTTGCGTCGACTAGACTCAGGGAGAAACAAGAGATCTTAAATTGTTTAGACAATTGAGACCAAAGCACAAAGACAAACGTCAGCCAAATTAAGTTTAAACATATTTCATAAATTTTATTATGAGAAAATAAATTATTAAATATAAGTTTATGACACAATAGATGGGGGTTAATTCAGGCGTGTACCAGACAGACTAAAGGCAAACCTATGACAGACTGACTGACCTTCTAATAAACAAATTTAAAAGGGAGGAAGCAAATTTCGTTCGACAGAGGATTCACTTAAACATTGGTTTCCACTTTATGATATTTAAACCATATGCCCCTGAAATAGATCAAAGAACCCAGTGCCGATGAACTTTCCGAGATCTAAGCATGGCCAGATCTCGAATGTCCTTATATCGGTATGAACTGCACCAATTATTACATTTAAAATAACGGTGATTGATCCACCTCAAGAACAATTGAAAAATATCATTGAAACGAAGAAACAAATAAACCTGGTGAATCCCGCCAAACGATTGGTGAAAATTACTTTAAAATTAATAATTAATGGTCTCAATAAGAGACACGTAAATGATTAGAAAAACAGTTATGTCTGCCCAGCATTTAAAGAAAATAAACTTACAAACAAATTCTGAGTACACGCTCTGACAAATTTAAAGCACACATAATAAATATAAAAAGAAATCTATCGGAGAGTGCACATGAGTACGAAATATCAAAAGTTTAAATACTCTAGCAGAATGAAAGTATTGCTCACCTGTAATTTAAGAAAGGATAAATTTTATCTTCCTGCTGACAACTTATACAATTACAAAGAAAAACACAATTCTAATTTCCGCCTTTAGAGATATTAGAAACGAAATCTCCACCTGCGAAAATCAGACAATAAAGTCGTCAGCCAAAAGAGTTTTGGAGGTTAAGCAAGAGGGCAAACATAGAGTATAAAATTAATTATTGAATACTAAATAATTACAGGTAAGCATAAAAAAATATATACAAGACTGCTAAAGCATTTACAAAAGCGAGGCATAAAATATAAAACTCATTCGTCACTCTCCAATAATGAAACAGTGAGATTCGTATTCGAATCTCAAGTTTCACCTTTTTCTGTCGTCTCTCACTGACCGGTCTATCCCACCCAAATTTAAACTTTTTGGTATCGAATTGTGTGTGTAACAATATTAAAAATGTATAAATATATGTAGAATTCAACATAAACACGCACACATTTCGATCTCAAATTAAGCGCAATAAATACGGATAAAATAATATAATTTAGATTCCTTTTAGTTAAATAAATTTTGTGTAATAATAATCATTTATTTTGAATTTTATAAAGTTCGTATTTGTTGTTTAGTTTAAATTTCGTTAAATAATAAGTCTAACAAAATCTGATGCAATAATTAATTAAAGTTAAAATAATTTTATTCCCTTTTGTCTTTGAAAATTTAAAAGCATCGGTCAGTGATAGAAAATAAATTAATTATAGCAAAATTCCAAAAGAATGTAATTAGCGAATGTAAAGAAAAACAAACAATAGCACAGCAAATTTTTTAATTAAAACCAGCAGAGCATTGATTATCCTGAGGGCAAGATAAGTAAAACCTAAAAATATCTCAACAAAAACTTAGAGATCAAGATAAAAAAAGGAGGCCATCTTAGACTTGCTGGAGAGTTTCACTTGAATTTTAGCTTTGCTCTCGAGTGGAGAGTCTAAAATATCTTAAATAAATTAATACTGCAAGGTATGACCGAGTAAGCACCGAAATTATTCTCCATCGGGAGATGGCCCACCATATGCCGAGCTTCACCTTGCCCATCGTAAAAACACCAAAATGATCTGCTGCCTGAAATAAACAAGAAAGCCGCTGCTGTTAAAAAAATCAATAAAACAACATGCCCAGGACAAGAAAGAAAACTTCTAATTACGAACAATCTGCTATTAAACCAATGGACGAAAACATCTTATAAAACAGGTACCTGTGTGTGTATTCCAAATTATAGAGTACTCTAGTAATAATAAGCTATAGCTCATCTCCTATTATTTGTATAACTTCTAAATGTTAAAATTGTAATTTTGAGAAACTAAAATTTGAGAATTCATGTAATCTGTAAATTTCTCGCATAATCTAGCTTACCCTCCCTCTATCACTTCTTAGGTGTGTATTTCTTAAATCTACATTTTATTTATAATTATCATTGAAATATTACCTCCTCATAATTGTCTTAGTTTTAAAGCTAAATCCATAATCGCTTGAACAGTGAATGCGTGTCGAATTATCATTAATATTTGCTTTTATAAATAACTTAAATTTTATATAAATCGACACGCATTCAAAGAATCAGTTATTGTAATGCAGGGTCCACTACTCCATAATAGCTGGCATACTCGCTGTAATAATCCCCTTTTTAGATATTTTTTATTATTAAATGTTAATGAATAATTATGTAAATTTCATTTCTTTGAGAGTCACCAATTTTCTTTCAGTCAACGTTGATAATGTCGGGCCGAGTTTGAAATCTAGTTAAATATTACCACAATCTTTTAGATATTATACATGTGTTACGTTTTGAAGCCCCAATGGCTCATTCCACGCCGTGAATACTCCGGATTCTCTAGGGTTGAATTAACCCCAGTCGTCCTACACAAGCGGACATGATAATGTTCCCGTAGGGCTTGATGACCGTCACGCAGCCAGCTGGCAAATTGCGACACGGACCGCTTGTCCCTGGTTATGCTCATGTGACACCTTACCTCTTCGGGTCGCGGCAGAGACCAACCCGAAACCCTTATAACTTATTCACGGCATTGCAGTGTCAGCGCGGCCATTTTACATCGCCCTTCTAAAGCGTACCACGTGTTCTTTTATTTAGTTTATTATTCCCTCTATCACTCTGCCTCGGCATTATCTTCGTCATATACTCTCAAATAAATGTTTGCCCTTTGTCGTAAAATAAATATTTTATTAAATAAATGTATGTCCGCCGTTACTGATGACTCTTGCAGTGCAAAGTATAAATTCCTTACAGCACGCATTAGAAATACTCACTCGAGAACCCTAGGTAGTTAGATTACGCCTTCATATAAATAAATGCTCCATATAAATAAATGTATTTTTATATATATAATATTACCAATTAACTGTTGAGACTTTGAATTTAAAATATGATTAATCACATTAATAATGTTTTCTTTTATTAAATACGTAAATAAATAATTCTAACTATACGTCTGTAGTTAAGTTTTCATTTATTCGACGCCCATTATAGACATTTCCTCGATTATATATGTTAATTAATATTCGTTTGATTGTTGGCCAACTCGGAAACAAAACCCATGAATCTCGTGCATCTCCCTGACCACCGTGCCTAAAGAAGTGTTTACTTATGTCGCATCAGAGGCGTTATTCCGTAGATTGTATTGTGGAACCGATAAACTATGTTCGAACTCAGTATTACCGGTGGCTTCGCGACTCGATGGTGCTGCTGTTCTGTGTGGTGGTCGAATTCTGCAATATGTTAACGAGATACACGTGTTTTGACTGTTACAATAAACAAAACTGAAAGCAAATTGGAAGCTTAAAACTAAGATTCCCAGACACACTATAAAATATTGGAAAACACAGCAAATATTAGATATGAGGCTATATTGATTTAAGAAGACATATTTATGATTAGATTGAGCGGAGATTTAATGAGAATTAATTTACCCTGGGAAGAATAAAAATGAAAATAGTTACCTTTCGGTAAAACAAAGTTCACGTATAGTGCGCACTTTTACTTAAGTTCATTTTCAGGTTCTTTAGGCAGCAAGGTAGATGTAGAGAGGTTCCGGCTTCTTTTAGGTGTTCAAGGCATTACTGGAGCAAACTTGGAAGTCAGGGATCCGTCTTTTGTGGAGTTAGCAAGCCATTCGGGTGGTGGTAACAAGTATAGAATTTTTCATTTTGTTGCAGGCAAAAGTATTTAATCACAGCTGATGTCCTTTAAGAAATTAAATGTCCACACTGATATAAATTCTCACTTGATAAACAGCTTGTCTATCAACGAACAATGAATTAACTGACACTCCAAATTTTCGGGGCTATTTATACATTGCTCCATTTCCCGCAAAACACTTTCCTTGTTGTTCAATTTCTTCGCCTTAGGCAGGGCAAATATTAATCTCCCGCTCAATCTATCTAAGAATTCTACCCAGGGTTTATTGAAATGAAAACAACAACATAAAAATCAAATCTCCGCTATAAAAATTGTTTGCAATAATCAAAATAAAAGCAACAGGAATGTAATTAGCTAGCCAGGCTGTTTTTAAATCAAACGGATTTAAAAACAGGCAGTATATGAAAACTATTTTAAAATAAATCGAAAAACATTTTTTTTAAAAATCCGTTTTACATATAAATGCTTGTGTTTTGATACACGCATTCTTTTTAAATAATAATGAAAATTTAAACCCTAA
Source organism: Epiperipatus broadwayi (assembly GCA_028023455.1). Taxonomy (NCBI): domain Eukaryota; kingdom Metazoa; phylum Onychophora; class Udeonychophora; order Euonychophora; family Peripatidae; genus Epiperipatus; species Epiperipatus broadwayi. The sequence continues at coordinate 460,395 of JAQFVV010000144.1, read as the reverse complement.
ACGTTTAATTAAAATTAAAAGCTTAATAAATTTCTTTTTTTTTTTGTTTAATAACAACACCATTGAACCGGATTTCAATCAGGTTCAACTGCCTCAAAATGTGATCAAAAAAAAAAAACATTCCTGTAACTTTTTTTTTTTAAAAAAAACTATAAACACTTTAAAAGTATTCTTATAAATTCGGCCGAACGTTTGCCTCGCACTCATGAAAAACAAAACAATATTTCATTTGAATCAAAACCTTTCTCCATTCTCGTAATTCATTAACAAAAAAATTTTTTTTATTTTTATTAAAAACAATCCATCCGATTGCTAAATGCTGAACCCTTAACTTTTGTCCGGCGGTTCTTTTACTCCTTTTACTAACTTAAGTTCCTTTCCCACTCTTATATTTTCTTAGCTTATACGAATTTCTCGTCTCTTTCTCGTTCTGTTCTCTTTTCTAGCGTATATACCTGGATCTTTTTCTTAACGAAACTTCCCAATTCTTCCTCCTTTCCTACTTTATTTTTGAGCATATCAACACTAGCAAAAAGAAAATTTTTATCTTCTACCCATTTTTCGAACGTTTTAAATAAGATTGTTCTATAGATGGATTCTATTTCCGCTTTAAAATCATATTTCTTAATCTTTCTTTTACCTCTTTTCTTCTTTTCAAAACAAACAGTTATTGAAAACAATTTATTTCTAGTTTCCCTCGGAGACTCTTCTACCTGCTTTTCTGTTTTTACCTTATAACTTTCTTCTATTGCTTTATTTACATTTACTAAATTTTCCGCCACACTTTCTACTTGTAACCCATCTGTGCTTATTTCTAACTTTATTTCCACCTTTTCTGTCCTAACACTATCCTGTGCTACCTTAATTTCTATATCTTTTATGACCTCAACTTTTTCTACTTCTTGAGTTTCTTCTACTTCTCCCATCATTTCTCATCTCATTTCTTTCATTTCCCTAATCATTTCTTCCTTCATTGCCTGCTGGCCCTGCTTAACTTCACTAATTTCTTCCTTCATTGCCTGTTGGCCCTGCTTAATTTCCTCCTTCATTTCTATTACCAACTTCATCAACATCTTCATCATCATCTGTGACTCACTCTCTTCTTTGTTAACTATTCCCATTTTCGCACCAGACTAAATTTGCAATACTAACTTCTTAAAAAAAATCTAAAAATCTAAAAGCAAATATCTATTTATTAATTATTTCCTGTTCACTAATTATTTATATGCCAAATGACAACGAACTATATATATATATTTTTAAACACTTTTGAATTCGAAAAATTAATTCCGAAAGATTTTCATCTAGAAGAAACGCTATTTATTATTTATTTGTTTGTCTGAAAAAGACGAACTATATTTAACTCTTCAAATAAAATTACTCAGACAGACTTTTTAGACAATACTCTTTTTACTGTTTATAACTTATTTCATTAAAAAAAAGACGAACCCCATTCTACCAAACTTACTCCAACCATACATACAATAATTAACAAAAACCAAACCTCCACCTACTAGATCTTGCCTCTTACACCTGAAATCTTTCTCAATTGTCTAAACAAAATCTCACATGAGTTTGAAAACTCGAAGCCTCATGTTGGTAGCGCTAAAAATTATTATCCTATATACCGGATACTCAATCTATTCTGAAACAGAGGGCGCCACCAGACCACTACGTGTCTGGAAAATTTGTTTACTGTGATCAGAATAGATGATGATGATGGTTTGCGCTGACTAGACTCAGGGAGAAACAAGAGATCTTAAATTGTTTAGACAATTGAGACCAAAGCACAAAGACAAACGTCAGCCAAATTAAGTTTAAACATATTTCATAAATTTTATTATGAGAAAATAAATTATTAAATATAAGTTTATGACACAATAGATGGGGGTTAACTCAGGTGTGTACCAGACAGACTAAAGGCAAAGCTATGACGGACTGACTGATCTTCTAATAAACAAATTTAAAAGGGAGGAAGCAAATTTCGTTCGGCAGAGGATTCACTTAAACACTGGTTTCCACTTTATGATATTTAAACCATATGCCCCTGAAATAGATCAAAGAATCCAGTGCCGATGAGCTTTCCGAGATCTAAGCTGGTCAGATCTCGAATGTCCTTATATCGGTATGAACTGCACTAATTACTACATTTAAAATAACGGTGATTGATCCACCTCAAGAACAATCGAAAAAATCATTGAAACGAAGAAACAATTAAACGTGGTGAATCCCAGCCAAACGATTGGTGAAAATTACTTTAAAATTAATAATTAATGGTCTCAATAAGAGACAAGTAAATGATTAGAAAAACAGTTACGTCTGCCCAGCATTTAAAGAAAATAAACTTACAAACAAATTCTGAGTACACGCTCTGACAAATTTAAAGCACACATAATAAATACAAAAAGAAATCTATCGGAGAGTGCACATGAGTACGAAATATCAAAAGTTTAAATACTCTAGCAGAATGAAAGTATTGCTCACCTGTAATTTAAGAAAGGATAAATTTTATCTTCCTGCTGATGACTTATAAAATTACAAAGAAAAACACAATTCTAATTTCCGCCTTTAGAGATATTAGAAACAAAATCTCCACCTGCGAAAATCAGACAATAAAGTCATCAGCCAAAAGAGTTTTGAAGGTTTAGCAAGAGGGCAAACATAGAGTATAAAATTAATTATTGAATACTAAATAATTACAGGTAAGCATAAAAAAAGCATTTACAAAAGTGAGGCATAAAATATAAAACTCATTCGTCACTCTCCAATAAACAAAACTGAAAGCAAATTGGAAGCTTAAAACTAAGATTCCCAGACACACTATAAAATATTGGAAAACACAGCCAATATTAGATATGAGGCTATAGTGATTTAAGAAGGCATATTTATGATTATATTGAGCGGAGATTTAATGAGAATTAATTTACCCTGGGAAGAATAAAAATGAAAATAGTTACCTTTCGGTAAAACAAAGTTCATGTAGAGTGCGCACTTTTACTTAAGTTCATTTTCAGGTTCTTTAGGCAGCAAGGTAGATGTAGAGAGGTTCCGGCTTCTTTTAGGTGTTCAAGGCATTACTGGAGCAAACTTGGAAGTCAGGGATCCATCTTTTGTGGAGTTAGCAAGCCATTTGGGTGGTGATAACAAGTATAGAATTTTTCATTTTGTTGCAGGCAAAAGTATTTAATCACAGCTGATGTCTTTTAAGAAATTAAATGTCTGCGCTGATATAAATTCTCACTTGATAAACAGCTTGTCTATCAACGAACAATGAATTAACTGACACTCCAAATTTTCGGGTCTATTTATACGTTGCTCCATTTCCCGTGAAACACTTTCCTTGTTGTTCAATTTCTTCGCCTTAGGCAGGGCAAATATTAATTTCCCGCTCAATCTATCTAAGAATTCTACCCAGGGTTTATTGAAATGAAAACAACAACATAAAAATCAAATCTCCGCTATAAAAATTGTTTGCAATAATCAAAATAAAAGCAACAGGAATGTAATTAGCTAGCCAGGCTGTTTTTAAGTCAAATGGATTAAAAAACAGGCGGTATATGAAAACTATTTTAAAATAAATCGAAAAACATTTTTTTTAAAAATCCATTTTACATATAAACACTTGTGTTTTGATACACGCATTCTTTTTAAATAATAATGAAAATTTAAACCCTAAATGTTTAATTAAAATTAAAAGCTTAATAAATTTCTTTTTTTTTTGTTTAATAACAACACCATTGAACCGGATTTCAATCAGGTTCACTATAATACAACTTTTTTGTTGTGCTACAGAATGCAGGCCGCTATGTCATGTCGCAGTACAGCATGTATGTCACATAGCAGAAATACATATTCCGAATTCGCATAATTTATAAAATAATTACGGCGTGATGAGAGAGTTTGTATTTGAATTGTATTGAAATGTTGTTTTCATTGGATTTTTTTTTTTTTAAAACTATTGAAATGTTCAGATATTTTAAAACAATAATTATAAGACTTTTTACAACATACTGTATTGAACTTTTATTTGGGAAAATGTTAAATATCTATGTTTGTATTGAGTTGCAATTAGGTAACGTGTCAAGTAACATACTGTTAGTAACATTCCACGAGACAAAGAAGATTCTACCGTCTGTATATTTTTGAAGTAAAAAAGAGCGGTACAAAAAAAATATCCTGTCCGAGTATGGTTACGATTTTGAATTTTTTTATTTTAGCATTACAAACAAACAGAACACTAACCCTAAAACTAACCCTAAATCTAACCGTAACAACTTTTACTTTTATTACGATTATTTTTTAGTTAAACAACAACAACAAAAAGTCGTAACACAAGTAAAAAAATATCCGATAGAAAATTGATAAAAAAAAGCTGTAACACAATTTAAAAAGTATACGATATAAAAAACACGAATCAAATTGTAATTTGTTGATTTTATTTTACATTTATTATTATCATTTAAATTGTATACGTTACTAAAAAATAATATTTAAAAAAGACAATTTTGTTTTGTTTTTATTTTCACATTACAAAAAAGCACAGAAAAATTATTAAAGTCAACGGCCCATGAATGTTCATATTTTATAGTGAAAACGGCACCCTCCAATGGCATCTTTAGCTATAAGACAAGCACCAAAATTGCTATATGAGAAGATTTATAAAAAAAATAATATATAAAGAAATGCAAAAAATAAATAAAGGAGTAGATATAAGTATAATACTTTTAAGGTGATTAAAAATTATTAAATTTAAGTTAAAAATAATATTTACTTGCTAGATTTGAAATCAGAATCTCATAATTTGTGTCATATATTTCTAAAACAATGACAACATTATCACAAATTAAAAAAATTATAATACCAAAAAGAATTTCATACAGCATAAAACAAAATAAATTTTAGTCATATATTAATAATTAATTTTAAATTGAGTACTGTATATATATTAGCTAAAATATTTAGTCTTGAAATTTTAAATTAAAACCTTTATAGATGCTAATTTAAGATAAATCAAAACTGCTATTATTATAAATGTATTTTTGGAGAAAAGAGGAGGGAGATGATTTTATGAACTATGCATTTAATAATAAATTGTGTATGATAAAAATGTATTACAAATGAACTGAAGTTTCATACTTTTAATTTTCATTTAAATGGGCTGTGTTTCTGCCACTATACCATATATAAGTATTATTTGAAAAAATTACTAGGTCTTTTCAAAAAAATGGTTTATCACATGTAATAAAATAAGTTTCAAATTTTGAATACAATATGCAAACACAGAATGCATTAAATACATATTTTATTTTTTAATACATCGGAATTTTTATTTTTTCAAAATGCTGATTAGGTTTTGGTAATGTACAGTTCTATAATTTGCTACCCTTACATTGTTGATAAATAACAAGTCTTTATGGTCACAAAACCACATTACTTTTTTAATTCTAAACAATTTCATATAAATAATATAAGACTTTAATTTTTTAAAAAAGAAACTTCAGTATGGGATTTTTTATGCAATGATTAACAATTTTGTGGAAGAACACAAAAATTTTTTTAATTGCAAACATACTCTGCCTTTTTTGGTTCATTTATCTATTCATTTGCATGGTGAAACCACACATTTTTTCTAATGATATTGACATTTTTTAAGAGTTTATAGCTACATGTTTCCAACTGGAATCATATCAGCAATTAGTACCACCAAATACTACACCACTTCTTTAGCTATGAATCAAAAAGAATCATTGCAACCTTTTGGATGAATTAATTTCAACAACTAATGCAGCATTTTGTTGACATTTTGGATAAAGATGCCAATAAGAAATTGGTGATGACACCATTGAAAAAGTTTTGCAACCATACATGGAAGAATTCACTAATAAGGAATTAACACAAATGGCTTAAGAAAAAAAATCAACACACCTGTAGAAAAGAATCTGTACATCAAAAAAACGAAGGAAATGAATTTATATCATGAGACTGTGAACAGTTGAGTGGCACTACTGTATGGAGAGTTTTGCCTGTTTAATAACACTTATGTACTGGCATAAGAAATGGTGATCATGTGATGTTTAGTGGTTTAACACTTTCAAAGAATTTAATACTGACTTAGAATGCTCCATTAAATCTAAAAATGCATTAAGTCAATAAATAAGTCATTATAATATGTTATATAAAAAAAAATCAAAGAAGCAACTCAACCATTTATTCTAAACTTTTTCTCGAGATCTTCAGTCACTAGCACTTGGTGTACTCCTCAAAAAAAAAAAACCTCAAGATCAGTAAAGGATTTAAAAGACAAAGATAGACTCTAAGAATGACCAATTGATGATTCAGAAAACTGAAAGATGATGTGTGCTGAATGGATGGATTATAAGAAAGAACAACTTTAAGCTAAATGGTTTTTTTATTTTTTTACATAAGATTTAAGTTGCATTATTATGTATAAATGTTTTGAGTGCATACTTGTATAATACACACGTAGCAAAGCTCACACATTCATGTATTGTACATTAGAGATTTTTTAAAATTACTATATACTATGTTAAGTTGTTTGTTAATAAAATATTAAAAATTTATGGCATAACTTTTATCTGCAAGAATGAGCAATTTTTTCCCTCATAGAAAACCATTATAATCTCTTACTTTTTAAATGATCTTCTTGCTTTATGATGAGTTTTGGTGAACCAACTAAAGTGGAGTAAAGACATAAATTATGTTGTTTCCATATGACTTTTTCCATTTTTTTCTACTTTATTAACATTTTCAATAAACTGATCTATCAGTCTTTGATACCATTCACTTCAGATAAATACATTAAGGATGATTACTTGTCATTTATTAGACTAGAGATTATCATACCATTCCTAGCCCATATATAAACTGTAAATCCCTTAATTAAAGATTAAAATATGTTTTTAAATTAAATATAAACACATGGAATAATTAATTCAACTTTAACACACTTTTTCAGGTGCAATATCTTTTTTAATAGTTAATATTTTACATATATTTTAAAATAAGTATATCTTTATAATATAAAAATCAAATAAGCATAGCCTAAAGTATGTTAAATCAAAATGGAGCTATGAATAAATAACTGTTTACATCAACAAGTGATAAAGAATAGAATGGATTATCTATTCTTAAAGCTTACGACAAATTTCGGCTTGCTAATGCTATTGGAATTCAATAAATGATACATCACATGACCAACAAGTTATCACATGATCTCAGTCTACACATTACTATTCAGTAGTAAATTTTTCTACTCTTACCACTATGATGCCATCTAGTATAAACTTCAGTAATCCAATAGGTGACAAATGATAAGTTACAACAGTACTGAATAAAGATTTATTATGCACTTCCATCTGGAATTTATTGATTACTAAAGTGTAAATTAGATGGCTTAAGAGTAGTGAGAATAGAAGAAATTGCTAGTGGTAGAAATTCAGAGTGAAATTAATATTTTAACCAAGTGTAAGTATAGCATTAATAATTTTGATTTTATTTTGAATTAATAAAGGAAGGAGACTCAATCGACTTCTAACAACATTTGTATCCGTAATCAAATAAAAGTCAACTGTAAATATAAAATAAGTATGGCTTAAAGTGTATGAAATTAGAATAGAAGTAAACTACACCCTTGTGAATTAAGAATAAATCTCTCTTAACATTATTACAGAAAAAATAATATAAAGGATTTATTCATTCTTAAGCTTACAATATTAAATAAGCTTTAGTTTGCTATCGTTGTTGGAAATTTGAGAAAAAATTAATATTTTAGTAATGTTTGTATAACAGTTTTAAGTTTCAATTTATAATAAAATAAAAGATTGAGTATGAATCTTCCTTCTAACAATCTTTGTATGTATAATCAAATAAAAGTGACTAATTGTAAATATCAAATATATATAGCTTAATGTACAATGGACTCACATACTATACTATATTCCGAGCCTCTCTTGGGTACAGATGTTTATAGTATATAATATCTCACACTTTGTTGATAAACACTGACTAGAATAGAATACATATTATTTATTAAGCTATAAGCATGCAGTACTTTTCAACATGCACACACACATATATATATATATATGAGACACTTTTTTATATCTATGGCATACACATATAAATTAAGATTATAATATAAACAAAATTTTCAAAAATAATAAATTGAAAGGATACATTTATGTATATTTTGATATGTATGTGTTCAATCATGCATTCACTGAAACAATAATAAGAAAAAAAACAAGCTACTGTATTTTTATTTTTAAAATAAATTAAATAGCAAACTGAATTTTGTTACTATTAAATGCACTCTGGGTGATATTCTTCTTTTTTTTATAGTTTTTTTTCTTTTATAGAAAAATAATACTGGTCATGTTATCAAGAAATTAGCAGTATCTCTCTAATTGTTTTAATGTTTATTAGTCAGTTTCAACTTTAGTATGTTCTAAAAAAATTTAAAACTTTTAACATTACACTCAGAAAACATTTCATTACACAAAATACTGCATGTCAAATTCAGAAAGGATAATAAAAGATGACTAAATTTATGTGCTTTTAATATAAACAGAAGAAATTTTATTAATATATAAATAATCATAAACAGCAGTCTAGATGGAAGAATGGTTACTGTCATATTATAAAATTTATTAACAAATTTTACTTTTTTAAAAAATGTGATTATATATGGCGCTCTGATTAAGGAAAAATGTTTGCTTGAATGAATATCCTAAAATTTGATAATTTTAATATTTTTTTTGTATGCTTATTTATATATTTAGCATATAATTGAAATATTTTAGATACAATGTAATTCATAGCTCCACTGCATATGAAATCAGAATGAAAGTAAACTACACTCTTATGAGCTATGAAAAAACACCCCTCTTAAAATTGGTAAAGAAAACAGAATAGAGTAGACCTATTCATTCTTAACCTTACAATGTTAAATAAGCTTTGATTTGCTAACACTGTTGGAGATTCAAAGAAAAATTAATATTTTAATCAAAATGTTCAAAATTATTAATGCCATATTCATATTTGGCTAAATCATTAATTTCATTCTGAATGCTAGCAAATCAAACCTTATTTAACATTGTAATTTAGGAATAGAGGAAATTATTCTATTCTTTATAATTTACTAATATAAAAAGAGTTATTTTTTAGTTTGCAAGTGTGTAGTTTACTTCCATTTCAGTTTAATATACTTTAAGCTATGCTTATCTAATATTTATAATTATTGATTTTATTTAATTTTGAATACAAAGGTTGTAAGAAATTATAATGTCATATTTACATTATTATTTCTTTTTGTTAGCTAACCAAAACCTGTTTAATATTGTAAGCTTAAGAATGAAAGGTCCATCCAATCTTTTTTTTTTTAGCAATATAAAAAGGGTTATTTGTCCAAACCTCACAGAAGTGTAGTTTATTTCCATTTTGATTATATATATATTGAAGAGATATATAAATGTAAAGAACTAGTAAACTAAATAATCATCTAAAAATGACTAATGGACTATCTCGGGGCTTAAAATAAATAATATTATAAATAAGTAAATCAAATAAATAAATCTTTAGTTGATACATATAGCTGGATAGCAAAGGATATTTTAAATTCTACTATAATAATAATTAAATCTTAATAACTCTTAAGATCTAAGTGCAACAACAAACTTTAGCAACTAATGTTATTTTACAATGTGTATTTTTCCACTTGATTAACTATACTGTAAGTAACAAAATCATAATAATTTTATTAACTACACTTTCCTTAATAATTTTAATCATATAATAATAAGTACAATTTTTAAAGATTTTATATAAAAAATATATAATATATAATCCATTGTGAGACCATAGATTACAAGTCATGTGATGATGCAAGAATGTAAAAACACAATAATCAAATTAATTTAAATATAAATGTTTTATTCACAACATATATAATAATAAAATATTAATAATAATAAATAATAATAACAAAATATCATCGGGGACATTTTCTTGTATTTCCTATAATACAAATAATATTTTAATCAGATATACTCCCTATTGGTAATGTGTAAATGTTTCTTGTGTTATTAAAACATATCAAAATATTAAAAAAGGTTGTTCAACAAAGCAGATATGTGCTTCTATAATACTTATTCTAAAACATATTTATTAAATACATTTTATTTGATTTTTATGATATAACTTCATTGATCTTTATTCCAATCTTATTTTATTACCTACTTCTACAAAATACACTTATTTCATTGTAACACATATAAAGCATGGGCCCGTTTTAGATCTCAAATTCTTTATAAATATTTCTACAAAATATACATGGTGTTAACATAATGCCTTCATCGGTAATAACATAGATCATCTGGAACTTTTCTCTACTGTTTGTCTAGACAATGTAAAAAAAGATTTCACTGCCATGGCGACTGGGAAAATGCTCTAAAATCAATAAAACATAACGTAATAAAAGAAATATTCCTATAGTTTTAAAACAACTTTGTTTTAACTATAAACAAGCACATGATTAAATAATATAAATATTATTAAGTTTAACTATAAATCTTTAAATAATGAAATACTTATACATGTGAGGTTGCTTTTCTTTTAATATCCATGTAACTCGTAATAATAGTATTATGAGGATTTTTTTATTAACAAAAATAATCATAAATAATAAAAAAAATCAACTAATAAATAAAGTTTTTTAAAAGTCCACGTTTTTCCATGAAAACAATTCCCACAATGCTTCTACTTTAGATTTTAAAATGATGCAATTTTAAACAAAACAATTCCCTCAATGCTTTTATTTTAGAATTCCTAGGATGATGCAATTATTCTATTTTTCTTAAAAGTCATTAAAGCAGATGTTCACAATAAGTTATTTATCCAAAATAAATTAACTTCTGACACACATTGGTATTTGCAATACAACTGACATATACAGGCACACATACATGTGTGTGTGTAATTTCTAAACACATTTGACTTGCCATAAACATTTTTAGTTGTCACCTTTAACTGATTAAAATTTGCATATATGTGTTGATTAACATAAAGTCAAAATTCGGTTTATTACATTGATTTACATATATGTTCTAATAGGTTTGTTCAAAACACACACACATATATATAGAATCTGTGCACATATGTGCAGTACAATAATTGATTAATTATATAAATGAAATTTCATTTTTTATTATATTTGATAATAGCAAGAACTAATTTTCCTTTTTATAGGACAAGATTTAATATATATGTGTGTGCATGTATTCACCCACACTGACGTTTACATATTTCAACTTGACAAAATAAAGAGTTATTGAAAATATACTTTCCAGAATTAATTCCTTGATTAATATTAAGAATACATAATGTTGTGTCCCCAACTATGACTGGGTGATCAACAAACAAATATACAATAAAACTCGACAGAATAACAGCACATATATTTAACAATAATCTATTTACAATTTGGAAAAATAATTATTATATTGATCTTTAACACTAATATAAAGTCTGCATTTGAGCAAGTTTAATTCACTGGTTAATTACTGAATAGCGAATACTATTTATACAATTAAGAAAAAGCTATTACTCAAGTTTATCTTCACTACCGTCTATAAGTTTTATAACACATCCTCTAAGAGCCTCTTGAGGCATTCAAGATAATAATAAGACCAAGATACTCTGTTAAAAGTACTAGTCAGCTTAGTAACCTACAGGAGGCAAGATGCTGGGATTTAAATCCTCAAATGATAATCTTTACTGCTCTTCAACTCGCAGATGCACTAACAGTAGCTACTACCACAGAAAAAACAAACAGTCCTTTTTCTCTAGCTTTTTATATCAAATCTTCTTTTGTTTCTCTTATATTTTTTGGAGTAAATTCTTTGGCTTTAATTAGTTCATATTATTTAGTTTCTTATCATACAATGAAATTCCTTAGCTTTTTAATTATAAAATTAATTACTCTCTTAGGAATTTATTTCCACATAAGGTAATATTTTTTAGGTCTATCATATTAATTAATCTTAGGAATTTATTTCCATATCTATAAGGTTTTAGATCTATACAATTAATTTGTTTTAGAAATTCATTTTCATATAAGGTAATCTACAAGCCCAGTTCTATTAATTAATATATAGATGCATCTATGTTTACATTTAATTGAAACATTTCTTTTCAAATACACCTGGGTCTCTTTTTACATGGACTTATTTAACACGATTTTGAAGTTACGCGATTCGTGTTTCACCGGAAGTTGACCTCCGATAATACACTATTACTTTAAATAATAAATTTTGCGCACTTACGTTATATTGAAAGTAATAGCACATTATTGGAATTCGACTTTCATCTTAGTAATTTCAATATTTTCAATGCTTTATAATAGTAAGATTTTATGCAATAATGAAATTAAAATAATGATTTCCACATTTTATGTATGCACACATTGAATTTTACAAGATTATAATGTAAATTTGTTCAAACATTGTGCGTGTTAATTTTACATTTTGAATCACATTCTGTTTTTGCTTTTTAAAAAAGAACGTAATCAATTATTAATCATTTAGTGTCCACAAGTTTATTTTTAAAAGGTCAGTAATAGCAGTGGGCACAATTAAAAATTAAAATCTGATTTTTAATTGTAATTAACAATTTAAAAATTACTTACGGGTGACTTGAAATTAATGTGATGTAAAATGAAATTTGATTTTTAAACGGAATTGAAAATTAAAGACAAAAATAAGAATTTAATTTTTAGTTGTTAGTTTTAATTAAATTGTTCCCAGCAGTGGTGAATAAATGTCTTTTTATTATTATAAGTCTATAAAATCATTGTCTCAAAGATTAATTGCTAATTACGTTGTCAACAGAAAACCATTAACACAACATGAGAGTGAACTTGATGCAAGTTGTATTTCCTCTTGTGAGAATAATTGCTGAGATATTCTTGACTTCATTTAAGGAGACGCCAAATACATCACATCACATGAGAATCTGATTTTTACTAGTTTGCAAACGAATGTGTTTTTGGGCAAATAGCGACAATAATTAAAACGTATAAAAATGTAAATTATTGTACTGTAAATTATGCATAAAAATATATTATTTTGAATAAAATTAAATATTATAGTTAAAAAAAGTTTGTCTTGTATCAATTTTTTTCAAATTTGAAATTTTTTATTAGTCATATTTTATTTCCTTATTTTTTTTGCGCGAATTTTAAAGTAATTTTACGTTGGTGCTTTGCTTTTACACGAATTTTGAAAAATCACAGATCGCACCCCCCCCTTTTTCAATGTAAGTTACGTCTATTTTTGTGCGATTTCGTTTGCGCGTTTTCTGAGGAACCTATCTATCGCACAAAATTCACATATGCATGTGCGATATATAAAATATAATTTGAATAAGCTATTAAACTTTATTACAACTTTCTCTTTTTCATTTTTTTTTTAAAAAGTATAATCAATTTTTGACAGAAAAGTTTTTTTTTAATCAGGTAACTCTTAACTAATTATAGTTGTCTTTTTAAAAAAAAAATGAAATAGTCACTTTTATGACAGGCCACTTTTTGATTGTTGATTAATTACCAATGCTTTTAAATTAATCTAAAAGATTTGCCTTTTGATTTTAATTCAAATAAAATTATGCTTGCATTATTTTAAAAAAAAAATTAAAATAATATTCTACTATATATATCTCACGATCCTAGGTTGACTTTTAATTATAAGGTTTTTCTTTTAAATTCAAAAATATAAATTTAAAAAAATGTCTTTTTAAGGAATATCAAAATAACTTCTTTACAAAATATATATAAAATCTTCTATGCCCCTTCTTTTAGATGTGTGACCCAAACAAATTATTCATTTGTTTTACTTTAAGTTATTAAGTTATAAATTTAAGTCATTTAAATAATTTTAAATGAAACATTCATCTATGCCTCACTTCCTTTAGATATATCAGCATACATATAATCACTTCCTCAGCAACTGATGACTTCTCTTAATGGAGACCAGTCCAGATAATTGTCAGCATTAGGAAAGTATAATCAGGTAAGTTGGCATTCCACAAGTTTCCTAATGTCTAGGATTTGATGAGCTTCATCGTAGAAAACTGTTTTGGTCCACATTTAAGGCTATGAATTTCAGCACAAGAAAGTGGGTCATTTACCTCCATGTGAATTCAAATTCCACCATTGACTAGAATAGCTGCTTCCTTCTGTCTTGACTTCAGCTACATCTTCATAGGAGCTCTGTCCAACCCTGCTAGCTATTTCTGCAGCTATTCTGCTTTTCAAAAATATTATTAGCCAAGCCTTCTTGCCAGCTCTTACAAAATATATTTAGCCAAGACTTAATAGCAGACTCTTTTGGCCCGCTCTTACAAAACCTACAAGCCAAACTGAACTAATATTTTACATCAGCTCTATTTATAAGAGTGGGGTATTGGATTGGAAAGATCACAAAAACACTAAATTAAAAATTGTCTTTATCTTATCTTTTCAAAAAGATCACTAATCCTTTCAAAAACAAGTTTGCAGTTTTACCAAGGTATGATATACATGTTTTACTTAGAGATTTATCAATTAATTAAAAATATTTTCAAAAATAGATAATAGATATTTTTACAATTACCAGAAAACATGCTTATTTTTAAATTTCAAAATAAGACAAATAATATTTAGACCTTTTTAAATGTTTTAATTTATAATAAAATTCTGTTTTAATTCAGAGTTATTTAATCCTTTATTTATTACTTTTATTTCAAGTGAAATGAATATATATATATATATTGTGACCTTCTGATTTGGCACCAGAAATATTAATTGTAATTGTGTAATATTTTATCAGTAACATCTGATATCATCTTATTAAAAAAAAAGAAAGAAATAACTTGCAATTTTTACATTTTTTTTATTAATGACTTAAAACTATGCTTAAAAGTAATTATAAATGCAATTTGAGGATTATTGGATGTTTAGTATCTTACTTTAGTGTATACATCAATGATAGGATAGGGGTGTGACTTATCATAAAAAGTCAGTTTAGTTTGAGTTAATGCTAATTTGTTTTGTCTACAGAACAGTATTAGGATTTGTTTGAATGATTCTTTAGTTCATTTGCTTATTATATTTTAATCTATAGTATAAACAGTGAAATGTTTCACTCATCATTAAAAGTCATTTAGTCATATCAGTTTGGTATCTGTAGTACATTATTTGTAAATATTCACATATGTCTGTATCATTATTCAACTTCATTTTTCATTCATATGCTTCATTAAACCATCAAGTATCATATCTCATATCCAAATATTTAATTTCATAACTAAGTGTTAAAACCAGCTTAATTACATTTTAAGTGAATTAATGGATTATTGGACTGGTGAATTATTAAACAACAAATATACTATAAAATATTTTATTTGTTAAAGTAATTGTCATTAATTTTATTCTGTTACTTTAAAAATACAGAATATTTAATTCTTAGTTCAATTTAATATTTTTTATTTATTTAAAAGACAAAAGTTTTTTCCCCCACTTTGTTTTTCAAGACAAGAAAGTTTCTTGCATAAAATTATCATTAAAAACTTCAGTGCAATGAGAGGAGTAAGTCTCTGTGTGGTGACCTTTGAACTTTCAAATAACCTTGGACTATTGGAAGAATAAATGTTTAGGTAATGTTTTAAAATCTATAAAAGAATTAATTACAATTCAATAAGGGACTGTTGGACAAATTTCCTACTACTGATTCATCTCCAAATCCACTTTTTAAATAAAGTTAATAGTAAAATTTTGTTTGTTATAAGCTAAATTCTTCCAAGACCAAGTTTGAAAGTATAAAAAGTATTATTGGTTCCAAACATGACAGAATAAACAACCATACGAGGTATATCAATTCTTATTCTTAAGCTAACTAGATTCTCCAACTGTTGTTTAAAATGCATGTATGTGTCTATACTATATATTATTTAAATTTAATTGCCAATATTAAAGAAAGAATGGAAATGCATAATAGTATTTTAAATTTGGTTTATTTAAACTTTAAACTTAATTGTAAAGAAGAAAGAAGAATGGTTGTTTATTTTTCAAAATTATTTTTCTTAAAATTTAAGTATAATATTAATGGAGCAACTGTATATGTTTATTATGTTGGAAAGTGTGCAAACTCTTTATTAAACATATCAAGAACTCTAAATAATAAATCTGTGCTAGTTATCAAAGAAGAAGGTTGAGAAGGATGCATATGAATCATTTAATTTTATTGTCATTATTATTGGAACAGTTGCCTGACTATTTATATTTTTGCCTATTAGAAAAATAAGACTAAATGTATAATTTAATGGATTGTCTAATTATTTATCCCAATTACTGTGAGAAATGAATTTATAAAAATAGATAAAACTGAATATGACTTTATTTTATTAATTGTTCTCCTCATTTGTGGTGGAATTTCTTTATATAGAATATTGCCAACCAACAAACGGAAATTTAAGTAAATATCAGTTAAATAATTATACGCGTTTATAAATGGCTCTGAAAGTATAAATTAAATGCTTGAGTATATCCCATGAATGAAATAATGAGTTATTACTTTATTCATGTCGTGATAAAATATTTATTGCTTAATAAAAAATTCTCCTATATAATGTTAACAGCGATTTATTAGCTTTGCTAAGAACATTAAATACACTATACTGGAGTTAAAATAATGTTATTTATTTTCCTGCAGCAATGTGTTATGTGTTCATCAGTATTTCTTTTTGTGCTAATAATTATTATTGTTTAAGATATGACCAAGGGATGTCATTTATAAACTGTAATAAACGTTTCGTTTTTCAACCAAGAAGAAAAGAAAAGAACTTTAGTTATTATTATTTGGTATTTAGTAGATAGATAGTTTAAAGGTTTATTATTTTTATTATTATATTTATTATTGTTTTCTACAAGAATGTCTCATGAAAAGCATAATATGAAGAAAATATTATGCTAGGTAATTTTTTTATTATTAGTTTAATGTAAGTTTTATCGTGTGTTCGTATCATAAACATACATGTGTGGTAAAAAGGGAGACATCCATTTAATGCTGAAGGGGTTAACAGCTTTTCTAAAAAAAGCTCATTATATAAATTTTTATGGTATATCTTTGTGTTTTTCAATAGATTAGAAAATAATTATTTTCAATTTAACTCTAGAATATAAAGATTTATTATTTATCTAAGCCAAACTTTTATTTTAAATTTCTGCTAATGCAAATGCACTATAAAAAGATTATTTTGTCTTACTCTACCAATAGAAATTATTTTGCCTTGCTTTTCAACCATCATTAGTATGTTTTCAAGTTATAAATATTATATTTATCAGATATAAAATATTGATTCATTATTGCTTTTACAGTTAGTAATTGATATTTTTACAGTAGTTCTTTGCCTACTGGGATTTGAATTGTCTGTGTATTATTATGCTTGTATATGTGTGTCTATTATTAAATTCAACTATAATAATGTGTAAATTGCAAGTAAAAATGATATAAGTCTATCGGTTTCGGAGGATGAGAATGGGACAATTGATTTGGAAAGATTAGAGATTTATTTAAGTATGAATTTATTGTTCTTTATTATGCTTGAATAGAAAAGTATCTAGTGGCTATATAGAGTGAAGTTAGTGATGTTTTATAGTATTTTATGGGATTGAGTAATCTCTCCCCTTTTGTTATTTGAATATTTGACATGGGTAGATTGTATATTATATTGTATGGGATAGAGTAAACTCTCCCTTTTTGTTTATTGAAATATTTGATAGAAGTAGATTGAATCCTCCAATTTTGAATATTTGATATCATGAGTTAGAGTATATGAAGCCAAGTATTTTATCTCCCTGATTATTTTGGTGATGAGAATCTGTTCCCACCAGTTTATTTAGTCTCAGAAGTTAGACTTGAAAGTTGTTGTATTGTTATTTATATGATTAGAATTGTGAAAATCTTTTATCCCCATGTGCCTATGGAATGTTTTTCATCTTATACTTATAGCCAAGTGCCAGATAATTTATTGATAAAAAAGAAGAATAAAAGCAGAATTGATTTTCTTACAAAACAGCTGTAGTAAAGTTAGTGATTAAAGCTTGATTGTCCATTGTCATTGTCCATATTATGATTGTATTACAACTTCATAAGTAAACTGATTGGATTGATTAGTGTTAATTATTTCTTTTATGACACACAGCATAATACAGACCCATGCATAAAGTATTAATTTAAAAGATATGGAAAAATCCATCATTAATGCATAACTTTAGTTATTATTTCAAATCATTTTGTATTTATCATTTAAGTTTCATATCATCAATTTTCATAATATTCAATCATTATTTGAGTAAGCAAGCAAAAGAGATAAAACATAGTTAATTAATAGAATTATTTATTTCTATTTTGCAAAGATAAAACATAATTAATTGATAGAATTATTTATTTCTATTTTGCAAAGATAAAACGTAGTTAATTAATCGAATTATTTACTTCATTTTGCAAAGTCAGAATATAGTTAATGAATGGAGTTATTTATTTCCATTTTGAAAAGTATAGTTTGACATTATTCTTATTTTATACCTATTCTTAAATTCAAACTCCCTTTACTTTATTTTAGTTAATGTGCATTTGAAGTAAAATGCCAAAAATTTTAGTTTTATGTTATAATTGAATATAAATATGTAACCATATGTTATTTATCATAGACTTATCAACTAATAGATAATTTGAGAATGCTAAAAATAAGATGTCGAATATAATGTAAATTTTGTAGTTTATTGTTTGAAGTTTAGGGCTATATTACTTCAGTTCCATATGTTTATCAAAAGTGACTGATAATTTAAAACCATTTTGCAATAAAATGTAAAGATTTTATTTTGGTTTATTATTTTAGTGTTAGAAATATAATGTGCTTCCATAAATCTATCAGGATGCTTTGATAGATGAAATGTGTCAGATTAGAAATTAGAAAATTATATTGTGTTATTTATTCTTATGGAAATTTTTCAACCACTGATGTTAAATACATCCAGAACTTGTACATGTACCAATTATAAAGAAATTAAATGTTTGCTTAACGATTTTTTTTAATAAATGTTTTATTATTCAAAATTGTATTCAGAATTCTTCTTTGACATACATTTGTATTTCATATTTCCACACATGCTCACACATTTATTTTATCTAATATGATATGATTGTATCTTATTTAATTTAATGATGAACATATTCAGACATGATGATATTGATTTCCTTGATCCAAACACTGTATGAAATGTTAATTATTTACTGATTCTCTAAAAGTTTTATCATTCAGTTGTTGTTCGGATGATGAATTGAAATCAAAACATACCTTATTTCTTTCATTATTTAACTGTCATTATTTTAGTTAGGGTATTGCTTAATTTATATCATTACTTTCCTAATAGTAAATGGTAGTTGTTAAGAAGTATATTTTGGATTAAGCCATACAATAAATTAATTCCCTGAGATATTCAATTATTGATTTAGATTAAATATTAAATTCAGTTAACTAGTTTAGATTAGTGTTTAAAAGTTCAGTAATGTTAGGCTTATTTTATATTTAGTTCCAACTTACTACATAGTATAATGATTAAATATTACATTCAGTTATATAGATATATTTTAAGTTAAATTAAATATGTTTACAAAAGACTCATTTTCCTCTTGCAGTTGATATTTTTCTTAATTCCATATTTAAAGTCATATATATAAAAGAATAAAAAATATTCATTTTAAACATAAATTTTTTTATTATTATTATTGTACTGGTCAGAATTGTATATTCATGCAATTCACACAATAGGAACTATGATCCGAGCAAAAGTGCCTCGAATCCAGTCATGCCTAAGATACACAGGTCAGAAGCAATCGTGGACTCTAACCTATTTGCCCATTCCCCAAATCTATAACATTATGAACAACATTCCTGGTGATACAGATGAATTTATTCAATTCATGGCCTGGAGACACAACGGAGAAACATGAGAACTCTAAAGATTGGTGTCATAAATGGCATGAATTAAAATAGATTTTCTATAGATTAAATACTAAGATTATGACTACTTAAGGCAAACTGACTAATTACTATCATTTGATGATTTGGAAACCTGGGTTTAAACCTTGTCCATAAATACTAGAGGATACTATTGGTAAATTAGGATATGTGAAGTGGACAATATAGTGATTCGAACAACAAGGATAAATTAAAAATATACAATTTAATAAGATACTAAGCAATTATATATATATATATATATATACATAAGTTACATATGGGGGTGGAGTATATATCTGCAGTTAAAACATTGAAAGTTAGTATTTGTACTACAGATGCTCAAGATTATAATATACTTTATTTGGGTTAACGTATTATAACATTTTCCGTTTTGCTAGGCCTCTACACGCTAATATAAACTGCGCGTGAGTTGATCAAGCTTTGTCAAAAAAGAAGAAAGTTGTATTTCTATCCCAAAAACACAGCTATATTTCCTGATCAACTCGGCCTAGTAATTGTTGAGAATTATGCTATCGACGAGATCAGCTTTTAATTTATTTGATAGGTGCCAGAGTTCTGCAAGAACCCACTGAACCGTCACATAGCATCTGGCAAACAAAAAAGAAAAATATGTTTTTAAACTAATCGGTATTGCATCATACCGTAACGAGAATTATTTTCTCCTTTTTGATTATTATTCCTGGGCTTGTTTAAACATATTGGCAAGGTAAATTCCATTTTAAATCTTATTAAACTAATAATAAATTTAATACTAAAAAAAATAATAACTATTATTAATAACGCACAATGAAAAGGTTGATAAAAGTAAAATCTCTTTTATTCTAACAAACTAAAAATATTTATAAGTTAAATTACGAATTAACTAAACAGGAAAGTACACACACACTAATCCAGATAATGAATCGATTAACAAAAACAGTTAGATTAAGCAATTAAAGCAATTTAATAATGTTCCAAGATCTTGTATAAAATTCTTTATTAGAAAGTCTCTTGAATACGAAAAGAAAAGTCTATATCAGGATGGTAGTCTAAGCTTAGATAAATAATTGTTTGCAAACTTTTAAGTCACTATCAGGAAAATTTATTCTTAACTTACCGGTAAGTTCATGTAGGTTTATGGGATCCCAGATCATGAGAATTTCCATTGGTCTCTCCTGCCGGCATCTTCCATTATTGTTCCGTTCTATAGCTGGAGAAAAGGCACGGTTGTAGTGACCCTTTTATTGCAAAAAGCGGTCTTCACAAGTCCCGTTTCCATGCTTGCATGACAGCTTGGTACAGCAAGGGGCATACCTGTGTAGAAGTATATTTCTTGCCACAGGTTATGCTCATGGAAACCTCCAACTTTCAGAGACGTAACTAGAAGTTAAAGAGAAGACCTAGATTGAAGTTGTCCTCTCCTTTTTATATCGCGATCCAGTTTATGAAACTTCTGCGCACTCTTTTGTCTTTTTATCAGCATATAAGATAATAATCTTGTACACTCTCTCTTAAATTTAAATTACAAAGTCTTAATTTTTTTTAGCATTATTCTTCCATCTTTAATTAGCTAAAATATTTTTCTTTTAGCTTATACTTTTGGAATTCTTTTAATTTATCTGGATTAGTAATCTGCATGTCATTTATTCTTTCCAATTTTTATTTCCAATTAGATAAAAAAAAAATAAGAATGACAATTTTAACTTTCATTGCATGTTTTAACAAAAATTATACTAATCAAAAAAAAATCTAAATTTACTTTTTTAGCTTTTACCAAATGCCAATATATTTGCAACGTATATAAATAAACGTTACAATACCACCAGCATCAGGAGATAAGAATAAAATAGGGGTTTACACTAATTTTATTCTTAAGTTTTCAAATTCATATTCGCTTTTTTTTGTAGTAGCGTGCTGATATATTCTGTAGATTCATTCACAAGCGACATTCGGCTTTAACGCCCACTTTTAGGTCTAACACGGTGGGAATGGAAAATATTTCAACATTCATCTGTGTCCTTTCCACTTTAGTGTAATAGTAATGATAAGAAGCCCAAGTTATAAGCACAAATGAGCGTTGCTCATCGTTTTGAGTCTTACAGGCTCACGGCAACTTGGTCCGCCTTCCCCTTTATTGGGATCCCTGCTAGAAATAGTCTGATGGGCATATAAAGGTGGTCTTATGTTAATATACTGCATACTAGGACTCGGGGCTATGTTTTTCCCCTCTTCAGTAACCGCCTACCCGGTCAAATACTTGTGACTTACGTCTACATCAGCCACGATCGTGTTTTTTTTAGACATATCAAAAAAATATACATATATTTTTTTCTTTCTGGAAGTCATATTAAAAAAATATTTTTTATATTTTAATAATCAGGGTTTAATTAGTTAGTTTTTATAATTTTTTTTTTTAAAAAATTACTATTTATTTTCCGGCTGTGAGTTTCTTTGGCTCATCGTTGTAACGTTCTTTATCATTACAACTTATCTCAGGTTGTGGTAGTTAAATCGAAGCCCGAGTTGGGTAAGCCATTATAACGTTTTCCATTTTGCTAGGCCTCTACACGCTAATATAAACTGCGCGCGAGTTGATCAAGCTATGTCAAAAAAGAAGAAAGTTGTATTTCTATCCTAAAAACACAGCTATATTTCCTGATCAACTCGGCCTAGTAATTGTTGAGAATTATGCTATCGATGAGATCAGCTTTTAATTTATTTGATAGGCGCCAGAGTTCTGCAAGAACCCACTGAACCGTCACATAGCATCTGGCAAACAAAAAAGAAAAATATGTTTTTAAACTAATCGGTATTGCATCATACCGTAACGAGAATTATTTTCTCCTTTTTGATTATTATTCCTGGGCTTGTTTAAACATATTGGCAAGGTAAATTCCATTTTAAATCTTATTAAACTAATAATAAATTTAATACTAAAAAAAAATAATAACTATTATTAATAACGCACAATGAAAAGGTTGATAAAAGTAAAATCTCTTTTATTCTAACAAACTAAAAATATTTATAAGTTAAATTACGAATTAACTAAACAGGAAAGTACACACACACTAATCCAGATAATGAATCGATTAACAAAAACAGTTAGATTAAGCAATTAAAGCAATTTAATAATGTCCCAAGATCTTGTATAAAATTCTTTATTAGAAAGTCTCTTGAATACGAAAAGAAAAGTCTATATCAGGATGGTAGTCTAAGCTTAGATAAATAATTGTTTGCAAACTTTTAAGTCACTATCAGGAAAATTTATTCTTAACTTACCGGTAAGTTCATGTAGGTTTATGGGATCCCAGATCATGAGAATTTCCATTGGTCTCTCCTGCCGGCATCTTCCATTATTGTTCCGTTCTATAGCTGGAGAAAAGGCACGGTTGTAGTGACCCTTTTATTGCAAAAAGCGGTCTTCACAAGTCCCGTTTCCATGCTTGCGTGACAGCTTGGTACAGCAAGGGGCATACCTGTGTAGAAGTATATTTCTTGCCACAGGTTATGCTCACGGAAACCTCCAACTTTCAGAGACGTAACTAGAAGTTAAAGAGAAGACCTAGATTGAAGTTGTCCTCTCCTTTTTATATCGCGATCCAGTTTATGAAACTTCTGCGCACTCTTTTGTCTTTTTATCAGCATATAAGATAATAATCTTGTACACTCTCTCTTAAATTTAAATTACAAAGTCTTAATTTTTTTTAGCATTATTCTTCCATCTTTAATTAGCTAAAATATTTTTCTTTTAGCTTATACTTTTGGAATTCTTTTAATTTATCTGGATTAGTAATCTGCATGTCATTTATTCTTTCCAATTTTTATTTCCAATTAGATAAAAAAAAAATAAGAATGACAATTTTAACTTTCATTGCACGTTTTAACAAAAATTATACTAACCAAAAAAAAATCTAAATTTACTTTTTTAGCTTTTACCAAATGCCAATATATTTGCAATGTATATAAATAAACGTTACAGTATATATTGTAGGTGTGCAGTAACTCTGCTGTGGTGTTAATATGCCAATACTTGTCTATAAACATTTTACACAAGAATTGTATTAATGCTATTTATACACAGATATTTATAAGTAATTGGTGACCGATTTAAATATGTTGATATAACATTACTCAGTTACATTTTATTGTTAGTGCTTTCACGCCTATATGGACATGAAAGTATCACTGCGGTTTATCACATTTACATTTATAACTCTAAAGACTAGAATAATACACATTTTACAAAAGATGTGAATCCATTTAATGTGATCTTTTGTTTACAATATTTATTTTAAGATAATCATTACTAAATATTTATGCATGTGGGATTCATTTAGAACTAAAAAATGAGGCTCGAAAATGCGAGCGAAAATCTTTAAAATCAAGAAATTCCATATACTCAGGCAGAGCACAAGTTCATAATTATCACAGCATTACCCAATGATATCACATAGGCATGTATTTAAAATTAAATGGTGATACTGGCATGATGGCAGTTATGAGTTCAACTCTTCTTTTATCCGGGATAGTACTTCAATAAGGCAGAGAAAACATGGATTAAAATCTTGTATTTATTCAGAGTGGTTCTTAAATGAGAAGCAGGTAGGATATTGCAAAGGGTCGGGTGTTTCAGGATCATCCCGATACAGAACATACCATACCTAATTAAAGACTCCAGGGTAGGGTAACTACCTGTACTTGGAAGTGAGATATATATAAAATGGGTTTGGATTTCTGAATATCCCATCTGAGAAGTATCCGAACTACTGGAAGACTAACCTATGCCAGTAATGCAAAAGAACAGAGGACCCACTAATGACATTAATATAATTTACTGCTTTATTAATTTGATAGTTATTGCATTGATATGATTTAATTTCTAAACCTGCACTAAGCTGGGATTACATATATATTAATTATTAACTAACCAGAATACTTCTGATTCTAAATACCTTCCCCCCATAATATATAACAAAATAACAAATCCCACATTTGTTTATCAGGTCCAAAGTATATTCCACCAAAGACGCTCTATGAGAATGTGATCTTAACCATAGTTATAAAATACTTGGATAGCAGTCATTCAATCATTGAAATAACAAATAAAAAAAATCATTTTATAACGTTAATAAAACAAACAAACATTAATTTCACCCTACTGGGTGAGATAGTAGATTCATTTCACTCTACCAATAAATGTCAAATATTTCATTAAATATATACATTCTTTAAACTTCATTCAACCTGGCTTGCATATGCAATTATAAAACATTAATAACCCCGATAAAAGAAAAGGGGTTTTATTTTAGGGAGGTTAAAGAATGAATTTGCAAGGTTAAGTATGATTGGCATATTAATTTAAATTAAAAAGTAAAGTATAACATATAAAAATAATAACAATAATGAATAATTTTACCATACAAAGTATGAGAGTAAAATAAGTATAATAAAAATTACAGAATGGTATAGTTAATTTATATAGAGAGTTGTTAACACAGTTTAGATTATATTAAGCTATGGATCAATGGCTTCAGGCCATTCTCGGAGATTAGAATATTTATACAATAGTTAAGGTAGAGTAGACATTTAAATCAGTCTTATGAACTAGTTTAATAAAGCACAATCTTAGATGGTGGCAATTAGTGATTACCTTTCAATGACTTGGGGATTTAACACATTTACGGTCCCATGATTGTACACGGTAGTCTCTGGAATCCATGGGCATTACTAAATTGATTGGGTGGCAGGTAGTTTTTCTTCAGGGCTCACTATTTCTCCTATAACTTGGGCAGTCCATTCATTGGAAGCAGCTGAATGGCATTTATGGCAAGAAGATGATTTTGAAAGATTGGGAAAGGGTGGGTTGGTTCCCTCTACTCGAGTGTCATATTAAAAATTTGACCGGTGTGGAGTAAGTTTTTTCATATTACTTTTGGCCCTATTTATATGCTGCCAGATTATTCCAGGAATGCTATTAAGTGTTTTACCTGAAGCAATGGCCATATAGGCTTACCTCACATAATGGAATAAGACAAAACTATGCTTTTGTCCTATATTCATAGAAGATGCAAGTAGTCAATAAGGCTTGAAAATATATTCAAGTCTATTTCTAATTTTTGAAATAGATTTGAACCAATAACTGGAACAAATAAATTTCCATTAGTGAGTTTAAATCTGAAACTAAATAATTTTAATTGAAAAAAGCAATTATTATAAAATTTGAATAGTAGATTGCTCCTGCCTATTATACTATATTTTCTGAGTGCTTTCCAGAACTTTCTCAACATGTTGCATCATTTTTCCCGCCTTTTTATATTGAAAACAATAAAGAAAATAAAGAAAACAACATATATTGTATAAATGTTTATAATATTATTAATATACACATACCTGATTTCTGTTTTAAAATATTAAATAAGAATTAATTTGATTACTTAATTAATGTTTTACACACATTTTGACATATATATATGCATAATATACACATAATAATCAAGCAAATGAGGTGAGATGATAGGTTTGAACCCGGCTGGATGGTTGGATTATGCGATGGATCATGAAGCTCAGTCTGAATCACAGATTGACTGCTTCATTATTCACCTTGAGATTGGAAATCAGTGAAGTTTGGGGAAAATTCAAGATATATGTTCGATTGACTTCTCAGATTAATATTGAATATTTTTCTTTTTGCAGTATATATTTCATTTTATTAATTATGTAAGTACAAAAGATTAAAACAGACATAAGTACAAAAGATGTTAAATTGTTTATATTTTTATTGTTATCAATAAATTGTTACTATTTAAAAGTATCATTTCTCATCAATTTGTCATCTGACAGACAAGTATCTTATTTTAATATCTAGATGAAAAAGATATAAATGTGGAGTGGATGATAATCTGGGTTTGTATGAAGACTTGTGCTTGGTGTAGATTTATTTATATTTACTAATACTACAAAGTCAATTACTCAAGGCTTTAATAAATTTATAAATGTAGATGATAATAATCAACACTTAAGCTGTCAACAATCTCAACCTGTAGTCAAGACTAAAGAGGTTGCTTTGATTTATAGATTGTTTATAGGTTAAGGGTTGATTGTTATCATTTATTTATGTATACATTATACTTAAAACTACATTAATCTTTCATTTTGTTGGCATAATTCATTACTACTTTCAGATGTTATTTCTTTGCAACATAATTCCATTAACTCAACTAAAATTTTAATTAGTATTTTACTTTTTTTATAATTGTCTTCTATACATTTTTTAATTGCCAAATAATATATATATATTTGTAAGTAATTTTGAAGATGTATCTTTAATGTCTATATATATATATATTTTAAAGAGGAAAAAAAAAGATATATTTTATCTTAAAGTACAGTAGTATCATTTTGGTAATAAACTTAATATTTATCAATTTTTTCATGTGTTTATTTACTAATTTTCAAAATAAAATTAAATTCATAATTTAAAAAATAAAATTAAAAAATAGAGCAGCACTCATATTTAAAACAAATAATTATTTTACTCTGTAGTTTAAATAATAAAAGAAAATGGCAATTTGTAATAGTATTTTTAAAGGTATGGCCACATATATAACAATTTATATCTATTATTAATGATGATTAAACAGATAACTGTGCTTGTATTTAATTAACCATCATAATAGAATAAATGACAATTATATTTAAATTGTTTCTTTATTACTTATATAATTAGCATTATTAAAAATGAAAGTTACAGATAAATTAAATCAAAACAGGCAAAATCTCTCTAGATGTATTGCCACTCAGTGCAAACCAGAGTAATCAATGGATGCCAGAAGGCTTGTGCATACAATCCCTATCTAGTGCCTACTCATCCAATATCCCCAGACTAGTTTCTGGATAGTGGCCTTCGTCAATGAGGAGCCTTGGATCTGAGAGCACTGCAACTAGATCTTAGGATCTAATGCAACCCTCCAGCAGCCACCTTTTATCTCTACTTAACTACAAAACTATGAGACTTAAATTGAAAACACTATAATATTTTCAATCCAAGCTCATTAGATTATATAGTCATATAGGTCTGAACTTAGTTCTGTACCCATACATTTTAGTGTCTGTGGTTCTTTAATAACAATAGTGACCACTGTTTTAATAATGTGATGTTAAATGAAATCAAAATGCATATTTTTATGAGATAGTAAGTATCAAATATTAAGTAAGTTAAGACCAATGTAGAAGTTCACTAATATGTTATTGGATATATTATGATTAATGCCCAATTAGCTGAATTCTTCACTTATTTCAAGTTAAAAACCATAAGAATAAATATGACATTATTGTTGATTATTATATGATGTAGGTCTCTCTTGATTTTAGTTCTAAAAGATCTGGTAGTCTTAGAAACTGATTTTCTTATATACCATTGGTTTGTTATATATTATTGTTCATTAATATTATAATTTATCTGTATAATAGAGAATGTGCTCCTTCTATTCATTTATCCAATGGAAACAGAGGATCAACATTAATTATACAGTTTGTTGTTCTTATAATAATCATAAATGGGTTTTTTTTTAACATAATGTTTTATAATTATTTAATAAGAATGTTGTCATTGCATCCAATATTAACAAGAATAATTGGAAAGTATTTGCATTATGTGGTGCCATTATAATTTTTTCTTCTTTTTTCCCTTTAAGTTATTAATAAATATATATTAATCTATTTTGTTTATTTATAATGTGAACTAATTCAGGGTAAAAATTGCAAACATTTTAAACAACTGAAGATTTTACATAATCAGTTTTTTTATTTCAATACATTCTTTTTTCTATAATAATTATTTGATATTTGTGATTAATATTTAAATATTTTGTTATCCAATCTTATAATGAATAAAATAATGTCTTAACTTATTTGTTTCATTTAATAAATAAGTGATTGATTGATTGATTTCTGAAATATATGTTGATAAGTAATGATAAGTATATATGTATAGTTTTTAATATATTTGTCAAATGTGCTTATCTGACATCAGACATGAAAAGAAAGAGTTATAGTTTCTCTTTGTTTGGTTTAGAAATATTTATTTATAGATTTTTACATTTTAAGAAATTATAATTTATATTCATTCCATGTATTTGATAATGTATTGGGCTCTTTCTAATTAAAGATAAACATCTATTTCGATTTATTTTTTTCTCATAAGGATAAAATATTTAAAAATGCTTGAAATGTATTAGAGAGAAAAATAATTTTATTTTACAAATATGTGTATTGTATCCATATTTGTATAGCTAATCATATCTTTATTTATATCTTCAATTTCATTTTTAAATATTTACCGTTATAATATATATCCCAGCTTATTGATAAGATGTTACACAAACTAAAACCAGGTACACTTTTTGAAGTGATTTCCAAACAAAAATAAATAAATGAGGTAGCAGTAAAAAAATCAGAAGCCTTAAAATGGAACTTTTTATTTATGAAAGGAAGGATAGACAAGTGAATAAGAAAAAATCTTTACAAATTATTTACGTTTCT
Organism: Epiperipatus broadwayi; assembly: GCA_028023455.1. Classification (NCBI taxonomy): domain Eukaryota; kingdom Metazoa; phylum Onychophora; class Udeonychophora; order Euonychophora; family Peripatidae; genus Epiperipatus; species Epiperipatus broadwayi. The sequence goes on along the minus strand of JAQFVV010000144.1, from coordinate 430,779 downwards.
TATAATTAAAAAGCTTTATAAAAAAATCTACAGCTAGAGAATAAAATAAGAATTCAAATTTCACGTTTGTTGATTCTCTTATATCTAAAATTTTTTGCAGACAAACATTAATTATCAAAAAAGTGTAATTAATTTCATTAAGTTTTTTTTTTTTATTAATTACATGAGTTTTATAAATTAATAATAATTCAAAGTGTAGACCTAAAAGAAAAAAGCCGACTTTAAATAAAAGTAATGACTTAAGTCTTTCTCCAATATCTCTCACTAATCCGTAAATGCAGAAATCAAGCCAAACACAACACGAACAATTTTAATAACAGTGCCCTTAAAAATAGAAAAGAAAAATCAAATTTATAATATTGCTCTAAATATTAACTGTTAGAATAACAAACCACAGTAACTATCAATTACGATCAGCTCTATAACTTAGTTATAAAACACAATTATCTAATTTCGGTTAGAGAATTTAACGTATATATATATAGTAATAAAAGAATTAAGTTCTCTGTTCGGAAGCAGTATAGTTACTAGGCAATAGAATACTGGATCAAGCAATAACCCTTAATCATAATAGATGGAATTTTGCTATTCTTCTTAATTCTAGTATTTTAGCATCTTAATTTTAAAGCTAGTCATAGAATTTAATAAACTCTTACATCATAAAGATGTAAAGATGGTAAATTTATTTTATGCATACTTACTTATATGTTTATAATTTCAGATAATTTTTGTTGTGTGTGCACGTATAATCAATGTTTAGTTATTATATTTATTCTTTCAACCGTTAGGAGGAGCTAAATTATTAAAATAAATCATGGCGACTTCTTCAGTTGACAAACATGAAGAACGACGTAAACAGGTGATATTGAAGTATAATATTTATCATACGTGTTTTTATTTGTATATCTCTTTTATAAGGTCTTTTTTTTTTTTTTTTAAATGAATAAGTGAAAAGAAAGCGTTTTGCTTTATTAGAATGAAAAATATCTATATTATTTATTATAATGCTTAGTCCAGGAATTAAATGTCGACAATCCACTAGAATTACCATATAGAAATAAACAACTGTAATATAAAATTATTTTATAAATATATATATCCAAAATTATAAAACTATTTTGAAGTGATAGAGAATTCGCCAAAAATTAAAATGGTCGAATTTTAATTCGACTAGATATGTAGTTGTGAAAATCTATTTGTTTCCGTCAATAAGAAATCTAGAAAAAAAAATTAGGAGAAAAAACCATTTTAAGTTTAATGAAGTTTGCTTATAATATTGTATTTATTGTTATGCAATAGATTTATGAATTAGCGAATACGGAAATATTGATAACGTATACGGATTTAAAGATAATAGGTGCGTCTGTCTATTTATATCGTATATTTGTGACGTTATATATATAAAGCCATACAAGAGAAGAAAAAGATTTAAATATTTATTAATTAAATCAATCTTACGCGACACGCGTTAATTTAACACATTCATTTTTTTTATTTTTGTTGTTATATTTTATATGTTGCACATAAAAGATTGATTGAACTAGTGCCAGTTCAAAAATTATGAATCGTAAAGATTGGAAGTGATAATAATCCACTCCCCAATTTTCAACTCCAGTTAAAATAAGGTTGGGAAGGGGGGCAAAAACATTATTGTGCGATTTGAGAACTAAAGTCTAATATTACTACTTGAGAGGAACCATTCTCACTAGTGTTTTCAAAGGTAAATATTGATTGAAGACAGATCAAGATCACAAATTGGTTGTTACACACTAGGAAAAATTGACTTACAGCAATTAGATTTATTCAAGTTATACATACCAAGATCAATCAAAGGAGTCAAAAAGATAGTCAATTTATATAGTGAAGAATATCTATAAAACAAATTTGAATATCTACACGTTTAAAAAATATATTAAATGTGTTAATTTTTTTTTTATAATCTGTTAGCAGTGTTTTAACAAAGTGTATATAATATATTATTACCATTTTTCTTTTATATTTTGGTTACGTATGAGTGAAATATTATAAAATTTAGTACAAATATTTCCATTTATACTAATCTAATAATCATTTCTAGACAAATCAAATATTTTTTATTCATAAGAATACGTTTTCAAAATATTTTTTATGTTATTATTACTTTGTATATATATTTCAAAAGAGAAAAAATGTTCTAGTATCTTCTATTAACACTTTTTTTTTTGCTCAATGGTATATTTTATTGTAAAGTGTCTTAACTAAGGTTTGAAAAAAAAAAAACCAACACATTAACAGTACCTAAAATTGATGAATCTGCATTAATTAATTGAATAAAAGTACTTTTATTAAATTTAGAAAATACACCATTATTTGAGCCATTATTTTTAATACTCAATTTTATTACAAACATTTTTACCTTACAAATGTTAAAAACAATAAATTCAAACTACCACATATGCATCAAATTTTCAAAATAACTTAGAGCATCATAATATTAAGTTTGAAATATTAGAAGAAAAAAGAGTATTAAAAAACCCAACTCTTTCAATCTTTGTGAGATGGCAGTGTTAAGTTTATGACCCAGGTACAAAAACTTTTATTTTGAAGGCCTTTATTATCTATTTATGCTATTTACCTAAATGTAAACTCATTGATCTTTAAAATTCTCATTTTATTTATCTATTTAAGAAGAGTACATTAAGAGTGAAATTACAAATTAATTTTATAAAAGATGAAAAATATATCTCAAAAACTGCCAGTTTAAATATTTCAGATTACATAATTTTTATATTATTTATTTTTACAAAACAGATATTTATATATTAATTACTTTTCTCTTTTCCTGGCTTGTCAGTCATAACAAAATTCTTGAAAATTCAGGCTCACATATTATCAATAAAATTTTTGATAATATAATCAACTAGTTATGATATTTTTTGCTTAAAAGTGTAAAACTGATACATGTACAATACGTAGAAAATTGGACAAATAAAATCTTGTTTGCTTCTTTTATTGTTAAAGAATTACGAATAAACACAGTAGAAAAATCTGAAGGTGAATTTAAAATAATATCTGAAGAGCAAAATTATATATAAAAAAAAAATCTAAGAGGCTAAAATAAATCTGAATCTAATATAAAAATTGATGATATCCCATTTATTCCTATCAAATTATGACTTGGATCTTTTAGCATGCATTTCTAATTTGCAAACAGACAGTCAGTTTAAAAAACTTTCCATTAAGCATCTTTGAATACTTTCACAAAGTAGAAAAAAAAAGGACATAAAACCTTTATCTTAAGTCATATTATAGGCATTAAAACATTTTGAATTTAAAGAAGTAATCCCCTTAGGCAAATTAATAAATTATTGAATTTTAACAGTTACATAATGTTTATGTTGATACTTAAATTAAATTTAGTAAATAATTTAACATTATTAGATATCTATCATATGATATTAATGCTCTGAACTGGTAAAATGATGTCCACGGCTAAAGATTCTTGGATTGAAGCTCATTTTATCAGTTCTAATGTCTATATGCCACATAACAATCTGATTATGTGCTAAATTCTAACATAATTCATATATAAAATATATACATCATAATACTAATTTTGTCAGTAATCGTTAATATTTCTACATATTGCAGTGTTTGAAAAAAATATTTATTCATTCACTGAATAATCGATGTGCTAAACAATTTGGCATGGATATTTCTAAAATCTTCAAATATTTTAATCTATATTTATTTTCCTTCTTCTCTGGAAAAAGATAATTCTGCTGGTTCCAATTAATCATGTTGGATCATTTCAATCATCTTTTTAATGATTTACCAGATTATTTCAAAAATTCTTAATTTGAAACATTTTTCATTTAACCAAATTTTAGCGAACCTTCATTTGCTATAAAAAAAAATAAATAAATAAAAAGCTTCAGTTAAAATCATTGTCTGATTTTTGCATTAATGTCATTGCAAAATTTTTTAAACATCAATTTAATGTAATTCCAGATCTTGACTGATACACTCAAAATAAATAATATTCTTCCATCTGTTAATGATTGAGTATCATTTTTTTTAAAAAAAATCACTTTTATTATTTTCATTATATACTATTTAGGTTAGTACATTTGAAACTACTTTTAGAAAAGATAGCAAATTAAAACTAGACATTAAATTTCTTAATAGTTTGATTTAGGTTTTTAATTTATACTATGCTGAAAACAACAAAAACACATTGTTAAAATTAATAAGTTTCTGTTTTACTATATATTCACTATATATTGTTGTGGTTTAGAACCATCATTTTAATTTTTGTATAAAAATAAAAAAAAAGAAATATTTTGAATCCATTTTTTTTAATTTTATGTTTTAATAGGTGATGCTTACTTTACCAGAAGACTTTCTGACTATAAAAACTACTAGTCAACAGCAGCAAGTAGCAGCTGATGAGCAAACAGCACATCTTTTACAGCAACAAATGACTGGTTTTTTACCATCAAATGCTTCAGGTAGAATCAGCATCACAGTTGTTCAGGTAGATTGTTACTTTAACTTTAGAATCAAAAAAGAAAGTTAATTGTGAAATTAAAATTTTTTTTTCTCCTATGAATTTTCTACAAGGCATTATTCTTTTAATGGAGGTCATTGTTAACTAGAATAAAATTTAAAAATGTCAGTAGTTGAAAATTGTATAAATCTGCATAAAGTAATTCAAAGTATTTGAAATGGAATTTACTCTGTCAGTGACTTCACCTCATTTGCATGTTTATCACAAGCAATATATTTTATAATTATATCGTTTTAGTTCTCTTATCACAACTAACTGCAGGCATGTAAAAAATGTATTTTACAAGCAATTAAAAAAAAAAAAAAAACAAGTGGAATTTACATTCATATTAAGTATAAGTTTTAACCATATTATTTCCACCCTTATCTGATCTTGAGATAAACATATATACATATTTGTATATATACAGTATTTAATTTTTTTTTCTGAACATAAATTAACTGACTGGGCAGCAAAAGCTATTTTTTATAGACAAAATGCATCATTTAAGATTTTTTAATTTCAGTTTATAATTGAATAGTGCCAAAATGAATGAATAATAACAATAAACAAATGATAGACAGTTCCAGAGTGCCACTCTATTGCTATACTAAATCACAAAGGGTAACATTTTAAGTGATACAACTCTAAGCATTATATATATATGATCACTAGATGGAGCTTACCAATAGCTCTAATCAAGCTTTATTTTTATAAGTGCCGAAAGAGAAAGAATTCAAAATCTCTCTCTTTCAGCACTAATAAAAATAAAGCTTGATTAGAGCTATTGGCAAGCTCCATCTAGTGATCATTTAAATGCAAGCTTAAAAACAAGTTATGAAATTTATAACTTGTTTTATTAATTATTATATATATATGCTGAAATGAATATTCTCATGGGAAAAAGGTGTTTGCTAAAACATGTTTTCGGGAGTAATTGTGTTGAATAAAATAATATTAAAGTAAATATACAAATGTTTTGATAAAATAGTGCCTTCAATGGGATGAAAAAAACTAATAATCACATGATCATAGCAGAGATAATTGTATCATGTGATTATTGTATCACATTGTTATTGAATAGTTTAACTTAAATTTGGCAGTATTTTTCATATTCATTTTTGTGAAGAAATTCATTCAAATAGTTGACACTTTCATTGTTGAATCATGTTTGTTAATGCAATATGTTTTTACAAATATTTTTATAGCTTCCCTAAATACTCTTAGATCATGTTTATTGCATGTGGATATGATTTTAGTATTTGAAAAATCTATGTGATGGTCAGTGTCCAAAACATGGAGAACAAGTGCTGAAGATGTTGAGAATTTTTTGCATTAATGTGCTCATCTCTTCTAGCACTGATCCATCGATTGCTCCTTTCTGTGTATATAGTTGGACACATTCCACATAGGATCTCATAAACTTCTTGGACTTCCAGAGGGATTACATTATTAGGTTTGATCAGAATGTTATGAATCTTTTGCTCAGTAGAAAATATTGTTTTTTATGATATAGTGTCACAGTAACCTTTCTAATGTCTGTTGTTTCTTTTTTTATAAGAAATGCATACTCTAGTAGAAGCATTTGCTTTTTTTTTGGGGGGAGGGGATTTTTCTAGAAGAGATGAACATGTTAATGCAGTGAAAAAATTCTCAACATCTTCAGTACTTGCTTTCCATGTTTATACTGACCATCATTAGATCTCTCAAATACTGAAATCATATCCACATGAAATAACCATGACCAAAGAGTATTTAGGGAGGCTATAGAAATATTTAAAAAAATAAACTGCATTAACAAATGTGATGAAATAATAATAACTATTTGTAAGAGTTTCTTCACACAAATGAATATGAGAAATACTGCCAAATTTAAGTCAAACTATTCAACAACTACATGATATAACAACCACATGATACAATTGTTTCTGCTACAACGACATAGTTATTAGTTTTTTTCACCCAGTTAAGGTTGTTATCTTGTCAAAATATCACTTTAATATTATTTTATTAAACACAATTTCTCCTGAAAACATGTTTCATAAAATACATATTTGTATATTGTAACTCTGAATATTACAAATTTTCAACACTATAATATTCTATTATTGTATATACATTTATATTTATATGAAATTACAATTAACCCTAACTTTTATATTTTAAATATATGGTTGTAGACTTTGGAGGAAATTTGCTAATATCTTCTACAATAAATTTTGATCCAATTAGATCTCTTCAATTAGGCAAAACCATATGTAGCTTCCCAAATGCTACATACTATTGCTTTGTATTTATTGATATGAATTCTACAGATTTAATTTATAGTTTTTATTTTTATTTTTTTATCAATTATTAATCATTTTTTATTGAGATTTAAAAACGATTATATATTTTTTAATCTTAAATGTAGACTTTAAATTTAATAAAGTTCAAATATATTTGTATTAAACATTTTGTGTGTGTGTGTGTTCGGCCATTTCTGTCTTTTAGCAGTTCATCTCTTTTTACTTAGGCATCATGATTTTATATTTTTTCATGCACTTGTATAAAAAATATTGTATAAATATCTTTAAATTTTATTAAATTTGAATTCTATATATAATGTTAAAAGAAGTATAATAATTTCTAATTTAATAAAGAGTGATTTTTTCTGTATTTATTGAATGTTATTTTTGTCAATACATGCTTGCTAATAAAACATGGCATTTATAGAGTAATCATATATTACTATTAGCAGTAACTCATGAACAAGTACGACCATTCTTATTCCAGAAGGAAAAACAAGGGTAAAGATTTAAAAAAATATAGAAAACAATTAGAGAATAACAAAAGATTTCTGTCAGAATTGTTATGCATGTAATTAAAGGGGGGAAATTTGATTTCACAAACATACAATCCCATTTGATTATCTAAAAGTTTGTGATGATAGCATTTTATTTGTAATTATATATTAGTCTATTTTCATTATCTGATTTTAATTGTTAAATGTTTTCAGAAAATTCAAACTTTATTTAAACTTTTCAAATTCATTCAGCTCTTAGTAGTAATATACAGGCTAGTATATAGCACAATATTTTGAGTGGTATTATTTTTATCACATCTTTAAATACAGGATAGCCTCCTGATAAAATATATACTATATTACAAACTCCGATGCCATTTTTCTTTTTTTTGCAATTTTTTATTCTTTATCTTTCATTTTAATTTCTGTACTTGGAATAGCCAAATTCATTTATGTGTGACTGCTAATGACAATTATAGTCTCTAATTATTTACTTTACCCATATCAATTTCTTTTCTTTTTTTTTCTAGAAATTAAAAATAAATTAAAGATCATGTAAGGTATCCCTGAGATACTGCTAGACTGCAGAGAAAAATCAGGGAATTTAAGATTAATTAATACTTAAGACTAAAATTGGGATTTTATTGTGCATTCTGTCTTTAAAGACTTAGAATTACTGGGGAGATAGGGGATAGATGATGATGACTACTCAACAGAAGTTTTTTTTAAAAAAAAGGGGGAAGCTTCTTGAGTGATGAACAGGAATAGTGACTGAAGATTGTTATTTATTATTTCTTAGTGCTTGATTTTCTTTAAGATAACATTCAAACAGCGAAAGCATAAGTAGAGCAGGATTTATTATAAATAAAAAATGAGATAATAACATTGTGGAGATGGATGATATATCAGGTAGTGGCAAGATTAGTTATTCAAATTATTGAAAGTTATGAAATACATATAATTACGGTTTGTGTTAGGTTCACATTGAGATAAAGGATTTTTATATAGGTAAACAAAATGCTTTTAATTTTAAAATTACTATGGAAGATTTTGATGTTAGAAGTCGAAAACAATTGAAAGATGAAAGTACTATAAGTAAATTTGGTTAGAGTGTCAAAAATGAGAGAAAACATGGAATTTGCTGACAGAGGAAAATTTTACATTATGAATTCTTTCTCTAAAAAATTGCTAAATAGAAATGGACATGGAAATATCCAACAGAATTGAATTATATTTTGACTAACAGAAAATATATATTCGAGATTGTAATGTTAATAAATATGTATTTTGAGATGGTAATGTTAATAGATTCAACACAGGAAATAATCAATGATTAGAAAAATGTAAGCTATATCCTGATGAATAATTAGAAACTATTCTCACTTGCTATTACCTAATATCAGAAACTCTCTGTTGGGTTTGGCTGAATTGCAGGGTTCAGACTCAAATCAACAGTAATATCAAAAAATATGAAAGCTCACAATCTAATATGTATAATTTATTAGAACAAATATACATACATTTATACAATCAAAAAATACAATTTGACGTATAACTTAGTCAATAATGAGCTGGTCATGCCGAATGACTGGACTCACTTCCTGCAGTATATATTAGCTTGCCTCATGAGTTCTAGTCTTAACTCTTCTGGTTGCTGGACAGCTTGCCTCGAGTTTGTTAAATGATTCTTTCGGCTGTACTAAACAGCTTGCCTCGAGTCTGCCATAGTTGTAGCAGCTTCCAGTCTTATTGTGGATTTGCCTCACTGCATAGTCATATTGGTAGTGAATATAGTAGAAACACCACTGTTGGAAGTGGTTTCAATGGAGAGCATGTTAAGTCATTCAGGTAGACAAACGTTCTCTCTCTTAAGAGTGCATAGTGTCATTTAGGTTAGACAGATGTTTTCCAAAAAGGCTTACTATTTATTGCCAGATCCTCTCCCTTACTAATAGCAATTGGATTCAGAGAACCTAACCAATTGTAGGATTTTATATACATGTTTACGCACTGAGCATACTTATGTTTTATCCTTTGGCTATGTTTATACATTGGCTATCCACATGTTTACACATTGGTAAGTGGCAATACATGCTTAATCCAATTAGATAAGGAAGGAATCTGGACTAGTCCACTTCTGAAGGCAAAGTCAGATATTACATTCTCCAATGAATTTAAATTAGAAGTTAATTATTTTAAAATAGTGACTGACTGTGAGATGTTTTAAACTTATTGTTATCGATAAAAAGATAATTGGTACTCTGAGAATGTAATCAAGCTAGCTGGTACAAAGGAATAGCAATTTACCAGTAAATTTTCAATTGAGACAAAACAATATATGAAGAAAGGAAGAAATATGACAATATATGAAGAAAAGAAGAAATATGAAAATATTTTGAAATGATTTATTAAGAAAAATTGAATATCTAGAGTTTGTAAAGTGGTGCAAATAGTAATAATAACAATAATAATGATATAAGAAAACAGAACTATGAATTAGCAAGGAAATATATAAAATACAATAAAAATTTGGTATTGAAAGAAAAGCTATTTCAACAATAAGAAGAAAAGATGTAACTATTACTAAAAAGAGGGGCATCATCTTGAAATATGTGGAAGAATTCTACAAAAAAATTCTACAGTAATAAAGATCAAGATCATTGTATTTACTATTTCTGAATTGACAAGCATTTTAAATGAAGAGATGAGGCATGCAATTAAATTTATGAAGAAGGGAAAAGCTCCAAGGTGAAGAAATTGAAAAATTATTAGCAAAATTATATATCAAATGTCTTGATGATAAAAAATATACTGGATGATTGGAAAAATGCATTAGTAATATTGATATTTAATTAAGATGTTATAAAGATATTAAATATTACAAATTTATCAATCTTCTATCAGTTCTCTATAAAATCTTTATAAAGATAATTACAACTTGTCTACAGTGAACTTTTGATTCAAACCAACTAAAAGAACAAGCTGGATTTAAAAGGGGTTTTAGACAATGTATCACACCCAAATATTGAGAGAAGAAAAAAAAAAAATCAATGAAAATGACTTGTCATTACACTTTGGTTTTTATAGATTATGGAAAGGCATTTGATTCTGTAAGTATTTTCATAATCATTGAAAGTTTAAACTATCTAAATATAACTCAGATGTTGTTATATTATGAAGAATATATATCAAAATACAATGGTAGTAATTAGATTATTTGATTTAAACTAACCTAAAATTAGCATTGATAAGAGTGAAAGACAAGTGATTCCACATCTCCAAAACTTTTTATAACAATTCTACTAGAATTATTTTGTGGATTAAAATTAGTACTTAAGGGAATAAAAATACATGAAGATTATAAAAATCATTTAGATTTTGCGGATGATATTGTTATTTTTGCAAATAATCCTTCAGAGCTTCAGGAAATGTTGCAGAAATTATCTGATGAAATAAAGAAAATAGGATTAAAAATAAATATTAAAAAGACTAAAGTAATGAAAGTAGGAACATAAGATTGAAGATAAATACTAAAAAGTCTAATGTTTAATGGATTTTTTCAGAGGAAGAAAATAAATATTGCTATAGATGAACATAATGGATGAAATTAATCATAGAACTAAACTTTTACGGATTAACAATAGCAAAGAGAAATGTGACTATGCATTTGAAAGTAGAAATTTTTTAATAGATGTATTTTACTAGATTTATATAGGAATCTGAAACTTGAGCATTCAAAGACTTCAGAATATTCAATAAAGTATAGGGGGATGTATATCGGGATTAATAATTTGGGTGAGAGAACAAACAGGCATCATTGAAATAGAGTTTGCTTGGAATAATTTCTAGAAGAGATAATAATAGATAGATTGTTGAAATCTTAAGATTTTTAAAGATTTAGAAAGTACCTCCATATGAGATGAATAGATGAAATAAGGAAGTTTGTATGATATGGAAAAGAAAGTCTATGAATCTGAGAAGACTTTCATTCTGCAGTGAATCAATATTGGTTGAAAATGATGGTGATGACATTTTATAGCTTAGTTAAATAATAAGCTGGCTAGAGAGCACTTAAATTCTTTCATTCATGATTTGCATATAGGTTTGCATGAGTTTTTCCACACTTAGTAATTATCTAATCATTATTAATGTATAAATTTATCATTATGATTTTTTTTTAAAACATAAAATCTATTCTTTTTCATTTTCATTTCCTTTGTTTTATAGGATTTTATTTAATTTATTCTGTTTTTTTAGTCTGTCACAGTAAAATCTTGCGATTCAATTTCCACCCATTTTCCTTTTTTTTTTTTTTTTAACTGATTTATCACTTCTCAGTTTTCAATCTAGTTAAAACTTTGCATATATATGTATTCCCTATGACTATACATTTTTTTTAGAATTTGCAAACAATTTTAGCAAAATAATTAAAGAAAAATTTAAGTTTTTAATTTTATATGTAATGTAGATGTTACCGATCTCTAATACACTCCTTGTAATTTAAAACTGAATGATTCATTGAAAACTGGATCAATTGACATATTTATTATTTGTTTTTAATTTACTTCATGTTTTAATCTTGTTGCCTGGATAAAATCTAATTTAAATAAATTTGCTTCCTTTCAGTAATTCAGTGCTACACATATAAATCTAGGCAAAACCTCCATACAATAGTGCCACTCAGTGCAATCCAGAGTAATCAATGGATGCCAGAAGGCTTGTGCATGAAATCCCTATCTAGTGCCTACTCATCCAATATCCCAGACTAGTTTCTAGCTTGTGGCTTTCACCAGTGTTGGATCTGAGAGCACTGCACCTAGATCTTAGGATCTAATGCAACCCTCCAAAAAATAAAAACAAAAAAAATTTTTATTGCTCTTGAAGTCAGTATAAATTCTTATTTTTTTCTTCTCATCTTTCAAGAATTCTACACAATCTTTTGTTTGGTATGATTAATTAATTACTCTTAAACTAAAATACTGCAGAATTATAATTATAGACTACATAATTTTTCAATAAAAAAATATTTTGACAATTGGATTTTTAACATATATATGTTAACAATAGAAAAATAATGTAAAACTAAAAACTTTTAAAATGCATCAACATTGTTTGAATTTATATATTTTTTCTTTAGCTATTATTCTATAATATAAAGTATAATAAATTTATCTCTTGTTTGAAGCTAACTTTTTTTCCATTTAATAATTTAGGCCAAATTGGTAAAAAACTATGGAATGACACGTATGGATCCTTATTGCCGTATCAGAATTGGACATTCTGTGTTTGAAACCCATACTGATCACAATGGTGCTAAAATTCCACATTGGAATAAAGTAATTCAATGGTAATTTATTGAAAGATTTTTGTTTGTAGTTTTTGATAAAATGATTTTTTTTTCTTTTTTTGAGGCAGAAAAAATCAAATAACTTTTGACACAAGCTTACTTGTGATGATTAAACCTGTCATGCTGAATTGATATAGAATATTGTTGTTAAAGCCTTAGTTTTTGTTTAATATGTTGTCTTTCTTTCTTTTCATGTAATTTTGTATAGTCATATAATTTAATTTTTATGGGTTTTTTTTAATTTTTATATGGTATGCAGGAATTTCGTGGTCTTAATATTATTCTTATATAATGTTCTCAAATTCTTTTTTTTTTTTTTGATGTTATGTATTACAATGTAAATCATAAATGAAAAGTAAGTTGGAAGAATTTTGGAAAGAGGTTTTAAATTAAGATAGAAGAAATCCCTCCTTTGTATCCATCTGATCATGAAACGTAATAAGATATGTAAGTTCATAGCTTAAATCAAGATAAAGAATAAATTAGACTGAGTCTTGGATCTTGTGTTTAAAGCAGATGATTGAATATGAAGTAGAAAGCAAAAATTCGAGTATGTAGTGCTTTATAACTACTTAAACAAATAGGGATAAGCATTTGAATTATGTAGAAATGTTGTCATTTAGATTTCTTTATTGATATAAACTGACCAATTAAAAAAATATTTTTTTTCTTTTTAATGGAAAATAAAAAAATGTTTTATTATATAGATATTGAATTAAATATTTTCCATGGATTCTTATTCTAATAAAAAAAAAAATAAGTGATTTTATCTATGTAAACAGAGATAACCTTTACCTTTGGTGTTGCCAGAAAACTGAATTACTTCTCTCTGAGGCTAAATAAGTTTTCTCCATTAATCTATAATAGCTATAATATAATATATAATACAAATAAAATGTCTGTTAATTAAAAATTATTGTAATAAAAATAATAAATATAATGGTAGTTAACTATTATATATAATCTTTCAATATGCAGCAGTACTTCCAGTTAATTTCTTAACCCTCCTTAACTGCTGTTAAATTGAAAAAACATAATGGAAGCAATCGTTATCAACTCAGATTTCATGTTAGCAGTTTGTCTATTAATTATATTCATTTTATTTCTATATATATAAGAACTTGGTTTTAAACAAAGAGCACCTCCTTTTACTTCAACAAAGGAGCTATTATAAGTTAATGAGGAAACTTGTTTAGCCTCAAGAATTGTCAATTAGTAGTAATAAATAGTTTTTTAACAACATTAAAACCTAAAAGTTATCTCTGCTTATATGGATATAATCTCATTTTTATTCTTTATAATAATAATAATAATCTATGGGAATATTTAATTTAACATATATGTCTAATGTATTCATTTTTAGTGAAGTTTATTTTCCATGAAAGAGCACTAGTGAAAAATTGTACAAAAGTAGGTGAAATTATATCATACTTGACTTTTGATTCAGATTTCTCAATGTAGATCATAAATTTTGTAATAGCTAAAAAATAGATAGCTGTTTGCTGCTATTACAAGCTTAGGCATCTCTAAGATTTTTAATTCTTTTTTTTTTTAAAACAGATTAGCATGTCTTTACTGATTGTTATTAGTTAGATTTCTGACCAGCAAACATTCATTGAGATGATATAAAAGAAGTTGAAGTAAATTTACTTTTCTGGATACAATTGTTGTTGCAAATAAAACTTGAATGCTGTTTTTAATTATCAGATTTACTTTTAAAATATCCAAATATTTAGATATTAACATATAGTAATCCTCCCTTATCCACAATCTGCATTTCCATGATTTCAGTTATTCATGATTTTAAAAAATTAGAAATTAATATTAAAAAAAAATTGATTTTCTACATTTTAATTATTTTGTTTACAGTGTATTTACAATATATATACATATATACACTTATATATATGTGTATTGTACACATTTTTAATTTTTACCTATATATATATGTGTGTGTGTGTATGGATGTTAAAGGCAATATGGATCATTATTATCCATGATTTTCAGAATGCATCATATGGCTTGGAGCCATACATTGTGATCAGGGAAACCATTATAATTGTTAAACTAACTACTATACATGAATACTAAATATTTATTAATATTGAAACAAGAAATAATTAAATTTCTTAAATTATTTAATTTTAAACATTAAACATATGTATGTGTACAATTAAATTTCCACAATTTTTTTTTTCTTTTTTACTCATGCATTCTAGTCATAATTTAAAACACTTAATTTTATCAAGAAACAGTTAAAAGGTTTTAAAAAAAATGCAAACCAGACTTCTTGATACTTTGAAATAGTAGAAAATTGCTTAGACAAACAAATGTATGCAAATTTGAAATAATGCTTATAGTAAAAAAAATCATATTTGAAAAAATATTTAGAAAAAAATGTATTTATTTTAGGAATAGTATGATACCACTAGTAGTCTTTACATTTGTAGCCTTCGCAAATTAAAATTGTAAATTTTCTTTTTATTAAACTAGCTTAAATAAAGTTTGTCTTTTTGCATTTTAATTCAAGGTATAAAAACTTTGATTCACTTGCTTTTAATCAATTATTTTAATATTCTAATTATTTATTGAGTACACAGTTATTTTAAACAACTTCTATTTTTATTTTAGTGCATAATATAAATTTTTTACTTTGAAGTCAAGCAAGCTTAAACTTTTGATTTCTCAAAATTGCTTTTCAAATTTCTGTCAATTATTAATTTACTGCTAAAAATCATTAACATTTTCATTTAATTTTAATTATTATATTTTTGAATCTATTTGTATTAAATTGCCCCACAGTATGATTATATATAATATAACCTTAAATGTCAAAATCAAATCTAATTCTTACAACAGAAAATTAAATTATTTTATCATTTTAAAAAAAGTCATTTCATTAAAAAAATGTTCATAGTTTTCTTTTTTTTCTCAGAGGACTGAATAAAGCTTTGATCTGATGAAATTAAGTTTAATTCTTTTCTCAGAAATAATTACACAGTACTGAATTCATTATTGTACCATACAGATTTATTATGACTAGCAAAGAACTTTAAAATGAGAATTTCCTGTTTCTTGTTGTGCATTTATTTTGAGCTGGATTTTAAATAGTAGTTAGCTATCAGAAACATTTTTAAATATTGATTTTTAGTCAGGATCTTTGATTAAGCTTATACTTTTTAGGTTTGTTTTTAGATTTAACTCCATATCAGATGAATCTTCAGGTATTAGAAAAAATCATACTTGTAATAATGGTAAACAGATAGCAAGCCATGGGGAACTCTGCTCGCAATACATAACACTGTCGGGTGATCATTCTGACTGAATTATAAAAGCAAACTTTCACTTAACACTCTCATAAATGATTTTGTCTGCACACTGTCTTGATAGAATCTTTTCTTTTTATATTAACACACCAAAAATATTTATTGTCATGCAAACAAAATTTTTTATAAAGGATTGCATTAATCTGTTTACAACAAAAACAGATTAAAAATAGAAATTTCACCTTTCAAGTTATTTTTAACTTTCTCATCTATTTTGGAATAAAATTAAATTTCTTACCAATTTGCAATAAAGCTTTTGACAATTGCATACATTCATTATTAGAGCTTAATATATTTATTCAGAGCTAAATTTTCATTCCCCAATCTAATTAAAATTTACAATTAAATAAAATTTACCAAAATTTAAAATATTTATATATAACCAAATAAAAAAGTTGTGAATATTTTATTATGCATGTGTACTTTTTATCTCATATACTGCATAATATTTATAGCTTGCAAATACATACAAACTACTACTTCATTGTTAATTTTTATTTCTAAAATTATTGATCTAATTTGCCTAATTATAACTAGTTTCTAATTCTTCTACTTCAAACGTTAAAATTAAATGGATATATAAAATTTGTATTTTGACTCTCAAGTACACACTATGCTAAGAAACAATCATTTTACTAAATACATACAAATATAACTTTAGATATAATACAAACAGTATGCCTGCACATATATATGGATTACTCATGTATAACTCAACATTTTTTATATTTTATACTATAATTTTTAATAATTATTTAATTTTCCAATTTTAATTTTATTTCTATTTATAAAGTATTTAATAAATATTTTAATTAATATTTATTATTATTTATTTTGAATTTCAAATATTTATATGATCGTAGTTAAATATAATCAATCAAAGAAGATTTTTGAACAATCAAAATGATATTATTTAATAAGTTTGAATATTTCAAAAATTAAATTTAAAAAAGGAAATAGTTTACCAAGTATTGAATTATATGCAATGCTAATAGAAAGTAGAGTAGATTCTGTTATAATTTTTTTTCCAATTATTATTGAAAGATGTAAGATCAAAATGTTCTCTTACAATTGAATAAATGTGGTTTGATTGGTTTATCTGACAGATCTATATCATCGAAAGAAGCAATTAAGAACAAAATTACAGGCATCAGAATTCTATGCTCTTCTTAAAATAATGCATGGACTTTTTAAATTATAAGACCTGCTTCCCTTTCAAATGAAACATTTTTATGAAACTATAACTAGTTTCTATATCAGCTCCTTTATTGTATTTGAATGCTGCCAAGTATATAAAACATTTTTAATGATCTGCTTTTCTTCAGCAATTTTATAGAAACAGAACAATAGCTTTTCAAGATCGCACATTCATCATCAATTTGGGGCATTTGATTGATGCAATACTTTGATTTCTGAGAATATGTTACATAAAAAATAGCTGACTAGACTTTAATATCATAATGAGGAAGAACTGACAGCAGCTTTTTGGGAATACATAAAATGTGACCAGCCACAACATTTTTTTTTCTGTAAACTAGGGTGATTGCTATTATCCAACAATATCACATGATTTTCAGTTTATTCATATGTTTCCAAGAGCCATTCTTTTCACCTCCTCTAGAAGTATTGACCAATTCTAGGGTAGGTTGAAAAGAACTGCTCATAATTTTTATCAAAATTGTGCATGCAGTAATTATGCATTTATGATCATAATAGTTTTTTAATACATTTTTTTAAATTTCCCCACACTCATGCTTGAAAAAATCTGAATGGCTTTTATTTCAGCACTTGCTTTTTTTAAAAGAAGTATGTTTTAGTATTGTTCATATTTTGATTTTGAATAAAATTGGAATTTTTTTAAACTTTTTAATTAAAAAATTGTAGTCGTTTTAATAATAATGTGGAATAATGTGTTTAATGATGTAAGAGTTAGTTGGTATGTTGTGAGACAAGAAAATATTTGATAGAAATACATGTGAATAAAACATGAGCATGTATTTTATGATTAGTTATAACAAGAAATTCCATAATTATTTTTTTATGTACACTCTTAAATCATCTTGCACTTTTGTCTGTGAATTTATTGTGTATTTATGTGAGATCTTTGATTTCTTGTGTGGAAAAATTGGATTTAATTTCAAAAATGGACATTATTCTTTTAACCAAAATTTATTTAAGTGTACATTAATATCCTTGGAAAATAGGCAGGAAGCAATGAATCTATTCATACACATTTTTGTGCAGTCATATTATTAATGTAGCAGCTGATGTCATTATCACATTACTATATGGTAACACTGGATGTTTCATTAAGTTTAAAATTCACAAATATGAAAAATAATTTGTAAATATTTGAATATTTGAACAATTAGTTTTAGTAAAATAATTATTATTTTTTTTTACTTATGTTATTACATAAAGTTAATTATAGTATTCCATTATTCTGTGCAATGTTTATTTTCAGTTATCTACCACAAGGTGTCAATACTGTTTATGTTGAAATATTTGATGAGGTATGTATCATTTTAAAATTTTAAAATCTGGAAGGTAAATGTGTGTGTGTGTATAGATATATAGATAGATATAGAATTATATATGCATAATGCCTAACTGAAAATACTCATAATAAAATATTCCATAATAACTTTGAATAATCCAGCAGCAACATGACACACACACATATATATTGCTAAATGAAAACTTAAATACATTCCACATGTTGCATAAGATTAATATAAATAAATAAATGTTTAAAATATGAATATAAAATATTTTATTAAAATGTAATTACAAAAATCCATTTTTAAAATTTCTATGACATTTTAAACTTTCATGTATAGATTTGTAGCATATTATATATTTTCGGTTGTTGCAAAGTATGTATAGAGAATGTATCATCACCATTTCTGGATTTCAATGTATAGATAATATAAGTATCTATCAGTCTTACATTTAACATTTATTTATAAGCTCCATAATACTAAAAATCAACTGATAATTTATATTTTTTTTTAATAGGCAAAATTAAATCTTATGCCTTATCATAAAAGTTTAAAATACATTTTACTACTTTAAGGTTGAAAGAACTTTTGAGATTAAAAAGTAGTAAAGTATTAATTTCTGTTTAAATTAACTAAGTTGAATAATTTTATAAATTGATAGTAAGGTAGGGAGTTTTCAAATGCCTACAAAAAAAAATAAATAAATCACACTTTGCCAAAAGAGGCAACATTAAAAAAAAAAGGAATCACATGATCACCATATCATATGCCTACACATGCTGATAATAAGAGCACCAAACTCTTCATATAGTACTGCCACCAAGTTCAAGCCTTCTTAATCAATGGTTGCAGGAAGGTTTGTGCATAAAATCCTTATCCAGTGCCTTCTCATCCAACATTCCCAGACTAGTTTTTAGCTTGTGGCTTTCATCAGTGAGGAGTCTTGGATTTGAGAGCACTGCACCTAGATCTTAGGATCTAATGCAATCCTCCAGCAGCCATCTTTTATCTAATTAGTTAACTATAAAGCTAGGAGTCCAAGATGAAAACACCATAATGTTTTTAACTCAAGCTCGTTCACTTCGATAATCATATAGATCTGAACTCAGTTCAGTGTCTATACATTTTAGTCTCTTTGATTTTTTAAAAACCCCAGTCACCATTATCCTAAGGGCAGAATATAAAACCATCAAAACATCACATTATCACCATTATATATGCCTAACAATGCAAGCCTTCTTAATCAATGGATGCAGGAAAGTTTGTGCATAAAATCCCTCTCCAGTGCCTATTCATCCAACATCCCCAGACTAGTTTTTAGCTTGTGGTTTTCATCAGTGAGGATAGGGATTTTATGCACAAACCTTTCTGCATTCATTGATTACAACGGCTTGTACTTGGTGGGACTATGTATGGACAGTTTGGTACTCTTATTAAAATAATAAATCAGTGGAGAAACTACATTAATATCAACTTTTATTGAAAATAAAATCACTATACATACAAAATGTTATTGAAATTTTAGTCATTGTTGAAGGATTACTGGAGCAAAGGAAAAATAATATTGCCACATCACATCAGATTAACAAATTTTCATATTCAATAGCCAGTGAATATTGAAGATTTTTTTTTTTAATGCTTTGGCGAAAGAAAAGAAAAAAGTGAAAGAAGAATCAAGTCACAAATGGCTAAAAATTAATTTTTATTCAAAAAAACAGTCTTAGTACTTCTATGAACTTGTTTAATAATTGTATTATATAAATATTATATAATAAAATATTAGTGTTTGAAAGGTAACTATATACCTACTCCAAATAAAATAAATGAATGAGATGGGATATTTCGAATTGGTTAGTTGGCAGTACTGAAGGGCATGGATCTACAGGAGCATGAATTGTTTAGTTTACTTTAAAAATGATTTTGACTCTAGAATACACGTTTTTGATGGAATATTATTTCAGAAGAGGGCAATATACAATGGTTATTAGAGAACAGTTTTCCCCAAAATTTCCTGAAACAACAGTGCCAAATTGACACCCAGTGCAGGCATTAATAGAAAAGATCCATGAGACAGGCTTGGTTTGTGATATTAAGTATAATGAACGACCATCTGTTTTCACTGAAGATAAACTTTTGAACATGAATGATTCAGTGATGTAGAGTCCTTCAAAATTAGTTTAAAAGTTAGCACAGCAATGTTATATTGCTGTTGATATGGCACATAAAGAAACAATCTTTTCACCTAAAAAGTTACTGTAGTACAAAAATTGAAACAAACAGATAAGTATATGTTACCATCATTGATTTTAACAGTTTATTCCAAACAACAGTGAAAATATTCTTGGATATTATGTTTTTTTAGTAATGAGGCATGGTTCCATCTGAGTGACTACATTAACTCTCAGAACACATAATACACATTATTTATAACAAACTCCACAGTAAAATGTTGGTACATGAATAGTAATATCAAGTAGCATCATCAGTGATCATTATTATAATAATATTCTGCACCCATTCATTGATGAAAACTTAACAAGAACAAAATGAATCTTGCAGAACTCCAGCAAGACAGCATCATAGCAAATACTGTTGGACAATTGATGACTTTTATTTTAGACATCTTTGATGACCATGTAATTTCTAAAGATTTGTGGCTTCCAGATTACCTGATCTAAAAGTACCTGACTTATCTTTGAGGATCTGTGAAAGTCAAGATATATGAAGACAATCCATATTTCCATTGAAGAACTGAAAACTGCAATCACAGCATTTTTGAATGCATAATAAGTGAAGAATTAAAAAAAAAAAAAAATTGTCAATAAGATTATATGAGGTCAGTCATGTTTGAATGCTCATGGAAGGCATTTTGAATATCTTTTGTAATTGGTGACATAAGTACTGAATATGCAGCATATAAAAATAAATAAAATAAAATGTATTACATTGTCCATTAACATATAATTAATTTTTAAACTCCCTATATTTCCATCATTTTGATTATATTCTATAATCATTTTTAAGAGAGAAAAAAATTCTTAAAAATTATAAACATAAATATATTTGAAGTGATACTGACAACATTTATTTATTTTCATTCAAAATAACATCAATACCAAAATACTATTATTACAATAAATTCTGTAAAATGATGTAAGGATTTTTGTAGTATTAATAGTATAGTTATCTTAAATTATATATTTTACTATACTTTTTTTGTCTGAGATGGTAAAGACAGTAATTTTTATTGTTGAAATCAAAGATATTTAAAAAATAACAGTGTTTTATATTTTCTATTGCATAAAATGAGTTAGATTTGTAATATTACTTTGTAATTTCAAGTAATATCATTTCACTTCTATGCAAAGGGTGTGGAAAATTAATTTATTATTTTCTAATATACAGGTTTTTTTATTTATTTAATTTTGAAGAAAAAAAGGGATGTGATATAAATTATTTTTAAGTATTTATCAGATATTGCTGATAGATTTTTTTTTTTTAATCATAATTTGAATTTATTTTTTTATAAAATACAGTGGTATTTTACAGGCATAATTGGAATGTAATTTTCTTTGATTTAATTAATGTCTTAATAGGATAAGAGGCATCTTAATAATATCAGAGTAAAGCTCACTTTTTTAAAAAAAATTAATTTTAGCATTTGATAAATATTTTTATTCTACAAAATATATAAAAGAGTGAATGACATATACTTTAAGCCATATGGTAGGGTTAGTGAACTATATGGAAAGTTGTTAATTTTTATTTGATTATTTTTTAATGGTGATATTATTTTTCAAAAGTTTATTGTTTTGACATATTTTAAGGCTACTGTATTGAAAACATTTAAGAAAAGTTTTTTTTTTTTTTTTTTCAGCGTGCCTTTGCAATGGATGATAGGATTGCCTGGAGTCATTGTACGATTCCAGAGCACGTCTTCAGGGGAGAAACAGTGGATGAATGGTTTTCATTAAGTGGAAGGCAGGGTGATGATAAAGAAGGAATGCTTAACTTAGTGATATCATATACAGTAAGCATGATAATTATAATATTGAGATGGAAATGCCTCTATGATAATATTTAAATAATATGCTATTAATCATGCTGGTGTCTAAATCAAGCTTTGTTATGGCAAATAAGTGTTTAACATTATGATGAAATTAAAAAATTAAGAACATTATAATAAAAGATTTAACATTAATGTATATTATTAAAGTTTAAATATTATTAAAATCAAAATTGTAACATTGTAAAAGTGGTTGTATGTCATCGCTTTTTTGCAGCATATATATAAATCCTAAAGATTGTTTTGTCTTAATTCCCATCTTTCAGGAATTATTTTGCAATAGATTTAAAATAACTAGGTAAAGTTAAAATAATAAAATGATATTTATTACTGAGTTTTTGTTAAAATCAAAAGGAAGAAATTAAAAGAAATTATTCTGCTCTCTACTTTCAAATATTATTTTTTACAATGTCAAAAATATCGAAAGATAAAATAAGTGTGACTTTATGATTACATATGTAATGATAGCAAAATTTACTATATTTGAATATAAATTAAAATTGTTTATAAATTAAATTTATGAACTTAGATCACAAAATATTTTGATTTATATCAATTATATGTATGAGTCATTTAAAAAGAATGTAATTAACATATTTGTTTATAACAATGAAAAAAAAACAAGCACCTAATTAACGTACTTATTGAATTAATTAAATATATATTTATCAAACAATAATTATATGAGCAGTTAATATAAATAGGAGGGTTGACTGTGGTAGGTATTCATTTTCCAGTTTACATTATCATATTTCTACATCAGACGTTCAGCTATGTAGATTATCTAAATAATTCATCCTAATAAAGTTGTAGACTGGAAAGTTGAAGATGGATATTAGGAGAAAATAATTAATTAGCATTTACCAAATTGAATTCAAAGCAAAATTAGCATAGCTAATTGCTACATTACTTAGAATTATAAGTGTTGTTATAAATTTAGTGAAATAGTTAAATATATTCACATGGTCATTAGAGTACTTTTTTGGACTGTTTTTTTTCAACTATAGAATCATGCAATAGCTATGAAAGAATGACATCCAGCTAAACACTGAATGCCTAAGAAAGGAAATCTTGCTTCCTATTAACTTGTGATTGGTTGCCACAAGATATTAAAGTCAGAAAACTCAATAATAAATGTTTAAGAAATCGGCTATAAAGAAAAACCTGATATACAAAATCATCAAAAGAATTCACTTGAAAATTATATATTACATTTAAGTGCACAAACTCATCATATAATCTGTGAGAATTTCAATTTTATACTATTTAAATATATATTTTAAAAGGCCTTATTCTGTAAACATTTTAACTTTGACTATTTTTTGTAATTGGTAAGATTTATAATTATCTTCTAATGTGTAGTCCACATATATCTCATCATTACTTTAATTTAAACTAAAATACATAATAGGTTTTTAGCTATTTTTCTTTGTTAAATAATTCCTTGTCCCATACAATGTGTGTGGGTGGGCATTTTACTAACATGTATACATGTATCTCTAAGATTCATTTTATTATGCAATGCCTGCATGAAGTATGTCATCTTATAGATTTAAAAAAACATATTTAGCTATTTTTATTTTTCCTAATAATTTTGTAGGTAAAATGGTATATGTCCATAAGTCTTTCAGTTATTAATATGTTATATAATATTAAACTTAATGAATTAAAATTCTACATCAGTTATAATCATTATTATCTAAAATATATGCTATATTTGGTCATACATTTTTTATATATTAAATACTGCCTAATGCTATATTAGTAATTATAAATAAAATAGAAATTCATATAACATTACAATACTAGCTAAAAAAAAAAATTTTTTTTATTAAAATTCTTCCACAACCATAGATGAAAACATGGTTGTGGAAGAATTTTAATAAAAAAAAATTTTTTTTTTTAGCTAGTATTGTAATGTTATATGAATTTCTATTTAATTCTTTATATATACATGTTTGTCTAAATATTATAAGCAAGCTGCAGGAACCAGAAACTGTGAGCTGTGGATGATGTTGGAAGACTAGCAAAGAATAATGACAGCTCATTTAAAAAAATGATATACTAGTACCCTCCTACAGCAATTAAAGCTGTGTTTAAAAGAAATGAAAGTTGGATATAATCATATAAACCCTTCCATACACTATAAATCTGATGTCTACAAACATGGAGTATCTGAATTTTTTCA
Organism: Epiperipatus broadwayi; assembly: GCA_028023455.1. Lineage (NCBI taxonomy): Eukaryota > Metazoa > Onychophora > Udeonychophora > Euonychophora > Peripatidae > Epiperipatus > Epiperipatus broadwayi. The sequence goes on along the minus strand of JAQFVV010000144.1, from coordinate 406,038 downwards.
TGAAAATTTGAAGATCTGGGTTTTACACTACTATTTTTCAAATGTATGTATACTGATCTCAATAAATGTTCCTTCACATAAATTGTTTGCTCAGTCTATGATTATTTTATTCCAACTTTTTTCTGTTATAATACATATAGATATATATTGTATTATTAAGATCAAATTTTTAAATGTCTTTCAGACTTTAAAATGATATCTAATTGAATAATGGCAGTATAAGTTGATATTGATGTCAGGTGATCTCAGTCCCATTTCAGCCAAGCATCTTTTCAGATTGGATAAAAAAAAAACTGTCATAAACTATTTTTTACATACTGCATTGAAAACCTTATGAGTAATCAAAAAAAACTCAATATACTATTAAGAAAGAGCTAAGAATATGTATCAATACTTCAAGTCTATGCAAGCATTGTTCTTACCTATACAGTATATAAAATACGAACAAATTCCCAAGTATGATGTATACATCAACATAACTTTCAGTTCTTATTTGTATTATGTTGTATAAACATTATTCACAATATATTATAGTATTTGTTTTAATTAAAAAACAAAAAATATCCTAATGGTTAACATACATATGAATGAGAATTTGACTTAAATAAGAAATCATGAAATTCTTCACTTATGTATGGAAAAGATTTTTCTTTTATGCTATAATATGAACTCATTTAAATAGCTAATTATTAATGTTAAAAGTACATAGAAAAGTAAAATCATTAACTTCAATGAAAAAATATGAATAGTGTGAACCCAGGAAAACAAATGTGATGAAAATATATCATTTTTACTGTACCAGCCATCGTCTCCTTGTGGGTTATTCATCTATGAGATAGGGGAACTATCCAAATCTCATATGCTTCAAATGACACTAATAACCTTCTCTATTCATACGTAGTTTTATTCATAGTTTGTTTTTAAAAATAAACCCCTTATTTCTCACTTTATAGAATAAAGGTAATCAAACTAAGGTTAATTAGTTATATTTCCTAGCTATTTCATGTGTACCTATAATTATATGGAAACCAATTTATATTTGGTTTAGATTCTTCAAGGCATATTTATAAACACTGATTTTTTTTTATAAGCCTTAAATACCAATTCTAAACTAAATAAAGAATTATGCAATGAAGGAGTATGTATATAAAAACATGCATTAACTCCTGGTATGGCAATCCCCTACACTAGCTCAGCTATAACTCTCAGAATAAGTGTATTAACAAATAATTTGAAAGAAAGACACAGACCAGACTGGAGAGAATAGGAATTAGGCCCATGTCAGCTAAGAAAAGTAGGCCTTTATGTAAGTTTCTGATGTGATATTTAATAATGAAATCATTTTCTAAATTTCCCAAACAATTTTTATTTATTTAAGAAGGTTTTATGAATTTTTATGTTAGCAAATTCTTCAATTACAATTGAGAAGTCAAGTAACTTTGCTATATTACTATTCATATTCATTATAGCCAATCCATTTAGTTGTTCTTACCCCATTGTTGATCGCAAATAGGATTTAATTAATTTTAGGACACTAATGTTTTTTCATTTGATGGCATCATTGTTCGAAGTGTCAAGAAAATTGTCAGTGTAATAAGGACATTCAGAAAAATATTAAATAACTTCAAACTCAATATTTGACCGTAAATTTTTTTTGGTGAGATATCAATTTTAAAATTTACATCAAACACTTTCTTAAGCAAAGCTATTTCATTGAGGAGTTCAACTGAAATTTGATTTGCTTATTGGCTCACAAATCTGTTAACTTTTGAAATAATTTGTCTTCACTCAAGTTCTTAAAGTCCCATAAGAAATCAAAATGATAGCATATTTCTTTAACTGCAGAAAATCAATGCTTAAGCCCATTAAACACAAAATCTATTATGTAATGGAATACATTCACAATGAAGTAATTTTCTACATGTTGTTGAGTTGGGTATGTGGAACCGTGACGCAAATTACAGTTAGTCAATATATCTACTTTACTTGAACTTCTTGAAGTATTTCATTCCACTTGACTCTATGCTTCAGAAGATCTTCTTGTAATTGATTGATATTGTCTCTTTCTGCATCCAGTATTGCATCACAACATTCAAATAGATTTATCTCATGTATGATTGTTAGCACTTATGTCAAATTGAAGCCATTAAAACACTCAAAACTGTCCAGATATTTTTCAATGCCACCAAGGTCAGCCTTACTTTCTGTTCACCTCTTTTACAGTTTTTCTAATACTACTGAAATGTTGAGCAATAAGTTGAACACAATCTATTCTGGCTTTTGGACATTTGATGAAGGGATACAGAAACATGTTTTTTTCAATATTTCTCATCTTTGTGAACTATGCTGAAGATATTATACATTTTTTGAAACATTCCAAAAAATGTAATCACTTTTTTACATGCTTTGGTACTATCTGCTCCGACTAAATTTAACATATGGTTTGCACAATTTGATAACAAGTCATTTTTATTTATTTATTTCAATTTATCCTGAACACCATTGTATGTGTCAGTCATATTGGCACCATTTTCTTATGATTGACCTACACGGTCAACAAAGTTAAGATCAAAACTATCGAGGACTTCAAAAATTTTTCCAGAAATTTTTTCAGTCTTTTTAGGGAAATCACAAAATATAATTAAGCGCGCTTCAATAGAAAAACTTATATTTATAACTTTAACATACCTCAAGATAAATGACAGCTGCTCTTGATGAGTACAATTACATCTTCTATCCACAGAAATAGCAAAGTATTTTGCTGATTTAACTTCTAATATAATTTTTTTCTGAACAAAATTTTTGAGCCACAGATTTCAATAAATTCATTTTGAATATGATAAAAGAGATAATGCACCTGAAGATGGGAGTTATTTTCTTGTGAATTACGAACTTGTACAACATGATCACTCAGTACCTGGTCGTACTCGCTCAGAAGCTCAACTAGGCTCAAAAAGATACCATTAGTACTCTCTCCTATTTTCCAGAAGATCCACATAATTCAAATCCTATTTCAGCCAAAAAAATAATATTTAAAATTCGACAAAATATCGTTTTCCATTTTTCACTTTTTGCTTTAAGCTGATTAACAACAAAATTATCGATCATAGAATTATATGTAACTGCTTTCATTGCTTTCTTTCAAGTGATATAATTTATTTTATATATTTTGGAATTTTCATGATTTGTTACAATGTCTTTCAATAATTTGCCATTCTTTTGCAATATCTCAATCTGGATGTTCAGCTAATGTGCTTACATTTGAAGAAACTTCTCTTTTGTTGAACAAAAAACAAGGAGCACAATACAAAGAAATATTTTCTTTACTCCAAGACAGTCAATCTCTTTTATATTTTTCTCCATTCTTAAGGGTCACTGTAAAAAGTCTAACTGGAAAAGAATGATTGTTCTTATCATTAAGAACATTGGTTGGTATTTCAAAAACTGGAACAAGGTAATACAACCACTTTTGTCTCTACTAATCTGATTATTCTCAACCTCATGTGTTTTTTGGTTTGTGATCAGAAATCCTGTAATCAATTTCAACTTTTTGACTGCATCTTCCTATAATTTGGCTCATTTTCTTTTTGCCGCACCACTTTTAAATTTTTTAATTGTCGTCCAAATGGAAAAAGAATTGGTACAAAATATGTAAGGTAGAATAGTTTAACTTTTAAATTAAAAACTAGTATATCTCATTCTTTTAATAATAATAATAAAAAAGATGATTGTCTTTATTAATTTATTATTGTTAAAAATAGGATTGCTTCTAAATAACACTTTAATAACTTTGTCAACAATTGTAATAAATGTCTAAAACATATGACAAACATTACAGTTACATGCATGGTAGTTATAACATAGAGGTGTTCATCAACAAATTGCTCAGCTAATTTCAATATGCCAGTTTTATTTTATAGAAGTTCTATAAAATAAAACTGTCATATTTAAATTTAAGAACAAAATGATTGAATCCTTCTCTTGCAAAAAATTTGGTATAATAAGTTGAATAAATTTTTTATTTATACATGTTAGATAGATATATTTAGCTTTTTTTAAAATTTTGCCCAACAAAAGTAGGCCCTTGAATATTATAGACCCTAGCCAAATGACCATGCTGGCACACCCTCTCCCCTGGCCTGGATATAGGATATCATTACCTTTGGCAATAGTCAGTTATAATATTTAATAATGATGGATGGAAATGATCAACCACTAAACTGTTTATATTTTTTTCTTTTAGAAAATCACTTTATTTTAAAATACATTGTTTTCTCTTTTTTTTCCTTTATCTGTGTCTTTTATTAAAATCATTTCAACAGATATATGAGTAATAACAAATTATGACAAAAATTAAAATTTTCCCACATACATTTTATACACTTTCTTCATCCAAATATATATAAAAATCACAAAACAATAAAAAAATAATAATTATTTTACAATAAATTCCCTTCACCATTACTCTTTCTTATTTACATTTCATACCTTTATAAACATGTCTGTGGAACGGTGTACATTCATGTATATACATATTAGTTTCCCTTTTCTTTCCCTTTGATTCATACAATATCAAAGAAAAAGGAAACAAACACCAAAAAAAGAAAAAAAAAAAACACCTAAGAACACAATTTCACAATCAGATATAAAATAATAATATAAAAAACAACAACATTGAAATAAAATAAAATATAAGTTTTCCCCTTATTCTCTGGGACTATAACAACCAGAATCATAAGCTTAACTATATCTGTAATTTTTATTTGAATTTCTTATTTACCCATAATAATGTTCATATCTTTTGGATTAAAAGTAATTTCTCTTAGTTTTGTGGTGGGTTCTAAACTGGTCTTCATTAACAAACAATCCATATGTTTTCAGTTCACATTAACATTTAACATCTTTACCATTGCCTGTTTACGTTGGATTCCAGTTTTACCAATTGATCATCAGACATTGGACAGATGTGACAGAAATAACACAATCACATGACTGAGATGGATGGAAGATCTCTCCATTATATTCATTGCTTGGTACTATAATACTTTCTATCTCTTCCATGATATTTATTTTTGCCAAACACAGAACAATTAGTTCCAATAATTATATATAAATATTTTTTTATTCTCTTATATTGAAAAGTCACCGGTTAATTCAATCAAATTTCATGTAATTTAAGATTTCACTTTAGTGTTCATTTAAAATCTTAATTTAACTTTCCTTTTTACTCATTTTGACCAAAACATTTTTTTACAAAGGTCATGTTAGCACAATCATGAACCAGTCAAATCAACACGTAGTAGTTCATCTCTCAACAAAAGTTCTCTCTTTTTTTCTTTTCCCTAGGCAGGAAACAAACACTCTAAAAATTAGAAACCAAAGCACCTGCATGAGGAGTACTTTGAGAGAAGCTGATCTCTCTCTTTTTAAAAAAATTCCTTTTCTTTTTACATTTCCCTTATACAAAAGAAAAATGCTGATTCATCATTCCAGTGGTCAGTCTTAACATTTTATTTTTCTTTTTTATCTTTTACAAAAATACAACAAATTTTTTTCCCCCCCATTTTATTTATATTACAATCTTTAAATAGTATATAATTACAAACTTTTCACTAAAGTTCAACCACTTGATTCATACTAACAACAACAAAAAATTGAATCTTGTACATTGAATCAGTACAAGATTCATTTAACACTGATAAGATAAAAAAAATCTTATTAATTAATCCTTTATAGGATACATATATATCTTTCTCTTTTCTTTCATTAAAAAAAATAACATTTTTATATTGAGTCGCATTCCACATACTGCTTAAAATTTTTACATAATTACCCGATACTGATGAATGAAATGCTGAGGTAATTATGTTTATTAATATTTTATAATGTTTAAATAAAAACAAAAAAATATTTCTTACTCTTAAAATTAAAAATTTATATCACAGTACAACAAAGTAATAAGATAATAAATATAATTTATATCATGTTTGTATAAACGTTTCTATCCACAGACATTTCTATAATTATTTTAAATACTTTTATCTTTTTCTGTCTAAGGTTTATTTATATTAACATATTTCAAGCCTTGCGACGGAGTTCAAATCTTAGTCCCTGTCACAATATATTGATATCTTAGAAGTTAGTGAAGTAAAGTGTAAGTTGTAGTAGACTAGGAGATTTTAGATCAATAGAAGATACTATCTCTTATTTAGGGCCTGAATTGTAAGATAGTTTCTTTTTTGTCAGAAAGATTATTACAAGAATTATTATTAATTGATGTCAAATTGATTTTGGGATATTTGTTCAACAATTGTATGATACAAGTCTGCCTTAATTAATAACTTAAAAAAGTAAAGAAAATTTGGAAAGTTTTAATAGCAGATACTGTAAATAATTACAATAAAGTTAAAAATTAAATAATAGTATATAAATATGCAGATATTTATATAGAATAATAAACAGAATAACACTGTGTTTTATGATTTAGAATGCATTTTCAGAACTAAAATGATCTCTACTAGATTCTCAAAAATACATTTAGTATTTATGGTATACATAAGCGCTTTAACATGCTGAAGAAGAAGCTGTCAGTAGTAACAAAAACAATTAAATTAAATTAATCTAGGCCTAGTACTTTCGAGGTTTCCCCCTCATATTCATGGCCAAAATAGATTATAAACCATTGCTGTAATATTACTAAATAATAATGTATGTAAAAAAACTTGTTAAAATGTTGCTTTTAATTTATATATTATTAAAGCAATTCAATGCATTCATTTTTTATTATTTATGTATATATAAGCAAAGGAATAGATGGAGTTCATTTCATGAAATAACTAAAAAAATATAATTGTACTGATGTTTCTAGGTAACTGTCACTTACTACTGACAGCCTTTAAGCTAAACCAATTTGCTTTAGTGGTCCATAATAGCTTTTGTTCTTGAGTTCACTTAGAAACAAAAGGAGATCCCTTCTTTCATTTCTAACCCAATGTCTTACATGGATTTAAATCCAGACATATTTTAATAAGCATGAAGATTTGGAAGAATTTCATTTTCTTTTTATTGTAAATATTATTTCATCTCTCACAGAGAGCTATGTGTGTTAAATATTTTCATGGTCCTAATTATGATGTAAATAAGCAAATAAGTGAATTCAAGACTAAAAAGATATTATGGATTACTAGGGTAAATTAGTTTAATTTAAGAACAATCAATAGTAATTGATATTTACTTAACACTATCAATGCTACATTTTTTTCTAATTATAACCTGGAATTAACCCCACTTTTTCTTTGTTTATATTATAATTAATCCATGAAAATGTTTGAAATATTTAGTATTTTGGGAGAGATAAAATAATATTTACAGAATGTAAACTGTAGATAAAGTTCTTCTACAAGCTTATAAAAATTAATGTCTGGTTTTAAATCCGTATAAGTCCTTGGATTAGAACTGAAAGAGAGGATCTTATGTTTCTAAGTGAATTCAAGACAAAAAACTATTAGAGCAAATTAGTTTAACTTAAGGGCTATCAATAATAATTGATAGTATAGCAAAATCAGTGCTAATTTATTTCTCTACTTATTACATGGAATTAACTTTACTTATTCCATTGTTTACATTACAATTAACCCATGAAATTATTTAATTTAACATTATATATGTATACAAGCACACAAGCTTTGGAAAATGCTTCACAAATCTAAAAGATTTGATTTGTTACAAATATCATTGCATTTATTAATTTATTATATATACTTATGTCATATTTTTGTTCCACGAAATGTTTATTATTAATATGGATATTAATTATTTCTGCCTATTACGAGATATGAATATTGAAAAATTCTTGGATTAAATACTTTGTAAGGGTACAATCAATTGTTAAAACATTCAATCTTCAAAATCACATTGGTTATAATTAAGGATCTATAAATAGAAAAGTTTTACTATCGTTTTTGTGTGGATGTTCAGTTGTTTCAAGTCTCCTTCTCCAGATGAACAGGATTTTTTTTGTGATTATGTGTGAGAGACATTAATCTGGAAGATTTTAAACTTGATTATAATTTAAGGTTACTACAATTTGGAGAAGTGTGTTGTAAGTCTAAAAAATTTAATTTTTTTACTAATATTTATCAGACACATATCACACACATCATTTTTATTATTGTACATTTTTTTTCATAGCCTTTTACAATAAATCCTTACTGTACACCTCAAGTTGTAATGGTGCCTACATCAGTATATGGTGTCCCTTATATTCCAGCAGGTAAAAAACTTAATTTTATTTTTAAATTTTATCATATATTAAGTTTTCAGATATATTAAAAAATGTATAAAGTTGTTTTCTATCATCATCATCATCATCATTTTCATTCATTATCATTTTATTGCAGAAAGACTACTCTGAATTTAATTTATAACTTCACCACATCATTCCAGAAAACTTTCATATCGTCCCCATTGATTTCTTCATTTTGTCTTTTATAATTTTTTAAGATTCAGTTTAATTTTTCACTTGTCTATCTGCTATCATCTCTTCTAGCAATAAATTCAGCTCCGTTTTAGTTCCAGAATCCTCTGAATTATTTTTTGTGAATATAATCACTTTTATCAGCAAAATCTAGATGATATAAATAATATCCTTTTATTTTAATTTTTTAGCTTTCCATTTTAATCCACAAAAACGCTTCCTATAATAATGTTGTAAAAAGTTTTAAAGAGATGGAATCACCATTATCACTATTAATCTTCTTAAAGCCATCATATGATCTAATCACCATTGTTGTACTTTGATAAATATTTTTCAAATTTTGATAACTTGAGTATACATCGTGATATAGGCTTTAATCACTTGTAGAGTTAAATACTTACAGAGCCAAATGCTTTTGTTGTAATCTACAAATTAATATTAAATGGCAGTTCATATTTTTCAATTCTTTCTATAACTTTGCTTAATATTTGATGTGATCTGTCTTAAAACCATTTTTCTTCAGCTTGGTTTTTTTTTTAATTGATTGAAGTCCAAAGATTTTTTGTAGATAATTATATTTTATTCTTTTAAATATATTATTTTTCTATGTTTCAATTAAAAATTTACTAGGGAATTTCCATTTTTTATTCTCTATTAGTTATTAATAGAATATTGGGTAAGTCTGTTAATATTTTTAAATGATTTTATCTTAAATTTATTAGAGTATTTCTGAAAGTTAGGAATATCAGAAGTTAATACTATCTTTCTTAATAACTTTTCATTAGCATGTTACATCTTATTAATTGATGATCACTTTATGCATTAAATCTATTATGTATATTACAATGATGAAATACATTATTTTTGTAAATCCAAATATAATTTATTTCTGATATATCTTCATTTGTATGCTTCCATTCCCATTTCCACTTAAATTTTTCTTAATAAAAGAATTCCACAAGCCTATTTTCTTCCTCATTTCCATCTCATTCAAATTTATTCACTTTCTATACATTTAAATAAAAACTCTCCACTTCTTTATCAGAACTAGAACTTGTTGGGGCAAAAAGTGAGATATCTGCATTTAATATCTTTCATTAAATTGCATAAATAATCTTACCACTCAGTAAGATATACCATTAATCTCCGCAATGTTATTAAATACTTTTATTTATGTTGAATCATCCTTCACTTGTGCTGCCAAATGTACAGTTGTAGATATCTAAATAAAAGGATCGTCATTCATTAACAGTATGTCTATAATCCTGATATTTTCATTGCTCTCTATTTTTCAGTTTCGATTCACTGACTTGGCTGGTGATGTTGTCTATTATGATTGTAAATATGACAGAGAATGCATTCATGCATCATACTGTTTTTAAGAAAACAATTGATATTTTATTTAAGAAATATCAGACATGTAATATTTCTTAACTAAAACATAGTATTACTTAGTTGTTAATTTAGAGATAAAATCCATTAAACTTACTACAGTGATTCATATATGTTTATTTACCTTATGAATAATCATATAGTGATAACAGTTGCAATATCAAGAAAATATGATATAGACATTTAAAAAGTTTTCCTGCTAAATTTCTTTGCCTCAAAAAATAAGAGGCCACCTTTCAGCTAAAATTGAACTTTTTTTTATAACTATATATGTGTGTATTAAATCATTAATTAGTTATGTGTAAATTACATCACCATGACCAAAGTTTAAATTGTAGCCTTAAACAACAGATTTTTTATAATCTTTTGCTTTATTTAAGCTTTGATTGTGATATAATTTATATTTGTGTTTGTATGTAAAAATATGCCAAAGTATATTGTAGACTTTATATTGAATCTGTTAAAAGTTAAATGTCTTAGCTAAAAAATAAATTTATTAAAGTTTATTTATCAATTTTTAAAAATAATCTTTGAACTGGTTAGTAACAATTACTTCGTAAAAAAAAAAAAAAGATTTAAATTGTCAAATGTTATATATACTGTATGTATAAACATAAAAAAAAAAAAGTTGAAAAATTATTCTGCAAATTATTTTTTATTATCATTTTAGTTTCAGGCTAATTTGATTAATGGAAGTGATATGTAAAGTGTAATAAATTATTTAAAATAGAATTTGAAAAGAAAGTATTTTTAATGGTATAGTAAAAAAAATAAAAAAAAACATTAAGGTATAAATAAATACATATATATACACACATACGCACTACATTCACATCCTATGTGAATCATGTTAAATTTGGATTGGAACTATGGTTTAAATTCAGCAAAATTACATATGTTACACAGTCCTATTTAGAGTCCTCCCCCACCTATTAGAGATATAGTCTTACTGGTACAATCTAGCTAGATTGCTGCATTCAGTAGATAATTCATTAAAGTGAGGGATATAATTATAAAATCAATAATGGTAATGATGAAAACCAGAAGATATTGTCATAATAAAGATAAGTATTTTAATGTGCATATTTTAAAAATATAGATACATGTAATGTGCTATATTAATGAATTTTATTAGTCATTCATTACACTAGAGATTATCCAATAATGAACAATATTTCTGTAATGTAATTTTCACTACACCACTCTCACACAAGGTAGGGATTGGTTTTTATCCATTTCTAATACCGTGTGGAGGATGTAATCATGAACATATGACCAAAGATATGTGAAAAAGATCTATGATACCCATGATGCAGATTTCATTCTGAACCAGCACACATCAATTGGCCCAGACCACAATCTCTTACACATATTTTTATTATTGTTCAGTATATATAGCAAATGACTGTAGTTTATTTCATAAGTATCAAATGTGCTGTCCTTAGAAGAGGCAAATTCTTCAAAGCTTGAATGAATGATAGCATTTGCAGTTAAATTGATATAGCTGAGATTAGTGAAACTCATCTTCGAAAACAAGGAATTTTAATTGAAAACATAGATGTCTAAAAGCTTCTTTTTTTTTTTTTTTGGAGAGGCAAATCATCCAGAAAAAGAGATTGTATAGTATCGAATTTGCTATGAGGTCTGATTTGCTAGCCTCTATTCATGAAATTCCTAGTATATCAGTGAAGTTCTTTTGACATTGGAACTTCTTTTGCATAATGATAGCATTATTGCCACAATACCATTAAAAGCCAAACTTATTTTATTAGAGACTTTAATACATGTGTTGTTAGGAATAGCAAATTTTGAATTCAAAGTTATTGAAAATAATGATATTAATTTTGTAAACTCAAATGATCTACTAGTATTGAATTTTTGCACAACACTCAAAATAATGGCACCTAACAATATTAGAATACAAAAGAAGTTCATATTATAATATGAGCACTTATAAGATTATCATTAAAATAATAATTGCATTAAAAAGAATCTATTCCAATAATATTCATAAAAAATTTAATGTTCATTCTTTAAAAGTATCTAATATCTATCCTAAAATTCAATTGCAATTAAACATTAAAATTGCTAATTTGGACTTTCAAGTTTGAGGCATGGAATTATCTTAAGGAATATTTGTGAATACAACTAAGTATTTCAGGTTTCATTAAAAAAAAAAAGAATCCTAATTAAATTCTCTGATAATGATCCTATTATTAGTGGCTTGGTTGAAAGAAAACATGCCATTTTCTATTTAGCAGAATAATTTTAATGTGATCTTCATAATTTGAGATTTAAAAGCAGAAGTTTGGCAACTGGCAAGAAGTTTTTAAAATGACTGGCGAATCAGAAGTGCAAAGAGAATACCAGCATCTGCAGATTCTAGTCATTTTAGAAGTGCAAAGAGAATACCAACATTTGCAGATTCTAGTCATTTTAGATCCTGTTTTTCCTTATGATTGTCACTCTTTTACGATGATGGTATTTCACTGTTTGAATAATGATACAAGAATTAAGACAATAAAATGTTAATATATTTTTCCTATCTACTCAATTAGATTTAAACAAAATTATTCAGCTTACTGAATTTAAAATAATTCTTTGTAGATCTTAAAAATATGAAGATTACAAAGTCCTGATGAAAAATTTGGAGAAGTTTTAAAATATGTTATTAGCTTCAAAATTATAAGGCTTTTTTAGGAATATTTCAGTTCATGAAGGATGCTGCTATTCATCCAATTTTTAAAATAAAGGTGCACTAATTATCAGTGAATATCATTAATATCCATCATAGCAAAGGTATTACCAAGGATTTTGTAGAAAAGTTGCTTCCAGTCACATGATTATCAGAGATTGATGCTTTATAGAATCAAAAAACACTAGAGACTTGCTTTATGTTGTCAGAAAATTGCAAGAAATACATTAGGAACAAGGGAATGATTTATAATGTGCTTTTATTGATTTGCATTTGACTCAATTAATCAAACAGGTAGGTAAAGGTATGGAATGTCTTTAGAAAAATTTAATTTTAAATTTTCTAATTACATTCAACTATTCGTGATGGCTATATACATAACATTTTGAGTAGCATTATTCTTCTTTTTTCTTTAATAGGATGGTTCAATTGATTAGAATGTTACCTTAAAATGTAATATTCAAGAATTTAAAAGTCCAGGTTCGATTTCCATACTACTATCATTAGTTGAGTCAGCATCACCTGAAGAAGAGAGGAGAATAATTCTACTTGAAACATAAATATACCAGCCTGTGTGCTATTATTAGCAGTTGAATGTAATTGGAAAATCTAAATAAAATTAAATTTTTCTAAAGACATTCAATATTTAATATTAGATGATGGAAATAGTCCATCATATAAATACAACTAAAATACCATCATCACAAACCTTCCTGATAGAAGTATTTGAAATTAACTGGTTATTCACCAAACTTTATATTTTAGTTTCAACATATTGTAATATTATTGGTAGTGATGGAAAATCTGAGGCATTTAAAATTAAACTGTTGTTAAATAAGGGTGTGTATTAGTTTCTTTATCTTTAATTTTTATAATAGTGATCGTTGAAACTCATAGAGTAAAATATGATATATGCTTAATTTTAGTATTTTTTAAAAAGCAAAAGCAATGGCATTTTCTTGGGTTCTGGATGTACAGTATGCTTATGATTGTGCTATTCTTATCAATTCAAATGAGATGAGTTCAGAATGTATTTCATGTTTTGAATGCAATTTATAATTATTTTTTTTATTAGTATTTATGTTTAAAAAAAACTTATGCCCTTTATCAGTCAGTGGTGAAAGAAAAATTTACAACTTTTAGCTTGAGCAGTTATCATCTTGATAATGGGAATCAGTTTAAATATTCTGATAGCTGTTTATGTAGGAAAACAAACTGATGTGGCATAAACTCTAATCTGCTGTACATTTAATGTATTTAATTATATGGTATTTCATCATTGCAGTATAACTTCTGCAACTAAATTAGTTATATATATATATATAACAATAAATGAGGAAAAGTAACAGCTATATATGAAAGAAAAAATTCATTTAAGGATGCTTCCTAAAATTCTCAAAACATAATAACAAGATCATAAAATCACTTAACATTTTCTTTAGTTCTCTGGATGTTAAACCATGGAAATTATGGAAACTAGTAGCCATCTAATATTTCAAGACTATTAGTAACCAGCACACATCATCAAAGCAGGTTACTATGATAGAATTTGTTTAAGAAATGCTAAAACTATGGACTTAAAAAAAAAAAAAAAGGCAGATACTTATCTATTAACATCATCATTGATTAGGGATAAAAAATGCAAAATTTGAGATTAAAATTAATAAATAGATCATTAAAAAATATTTTTTGTTGTTCTAGGTTCTTTCATTAAGATTTTATATTTATTGAACATATTTCATCAAAAAGCATTTAATTATAGGCAAACAAATTTGGAATAAAAGTAATTTATGCATTACAATATTAATTATGACATCACCTACCATCTTAATTACTCTCCATTTTAGTCTTGTATATTAATCTGCAATTGTTTTTTATCAAGAACTATTCACGAACAAATACTACTGTTTTACAGTTATAAGTAGAAGTGCGGGTTATGTTTTGCTAAGACCGTGTTCTTACAGCTGTTAGTAAAGTTTCATGGGATAGACTGATTCCAATTATATAAATTTTATCTCAAAGACTTTCAAGGGGAGCACAATATTAATTGCTTTTATTGAGAATATGTAGTTGAGATTAGAATACAAAATATTGAAGTCTTTCAAAAAGAAAAGTTTTCTGTTTAATAAGTGAAAATACATTGCAATACAAACAGATTAACAGACCAGCTTGTTATATATGTGGATATATTTTTATTACAGATCAATTTGAATAGTTATTGCAAAATTCATTTCTAATGAATTTTTATTTTTGTGTTTTCGATTTCATTTTTTGGAGTTGGATACATCATATTATTTGGGAGTGATGACCGCCATTGATGAATCACACTTATTTTCATATTATATACATATTTTAAATTATAACATTATTTTTTTTTTTGCTTTATTGGAACCTCCAAGTATTCAGCATTTTTTTCTCCAGTGAATTACTAAGGCGCACTGTTTAAAAGAACATATTGCTGCAGTATTTTTTGTGTAAAATTATCATTACATGATTAATTTCTATTTGTTTTTTAAGAGAATTTAGGAGATGGAAATTTCTTTATTTGTTAATTCATATTTGTAAATAATTTGTGACTCCATTATATAATTTGCAGTCTTGTATTACTATAGTGAAAGATTACTTCTTTCTTTTTTTTTGATGTAATAGTATAGGACATTTTTAATGAATGGATTTAATACAGTCATTCTAATATGAGATAATAGAGTCAAGATATACTCGTTTGGTTTCAAAATACTATCATGATTTTGTCAATAGAATTACTTTGAATTCTTTAAGAGAAGGTAATCAGTGATTATTTTCTTCAGTTGATATATTACATAATATTTTTAAATTTTGCCTCCTTGTTTTGCTGTTATAGCAATGATTGTTTTATAGAAATACATCAGATTTTGGTAAGTAAATGGTCTTGTTCCTTTTTTGAATCTCTTCATTGCTTAGCTCATTATTTTTGTGTTAAATGGTATAATTATTTTATATTATAGCATTTATATGTATATATGTAAATATATATAAAAATTATATCATGCTTAATGAAAAAATATTTTGTATTATAAAAGTTATATATGTTCAAACATTCATTTCTGTCACTGATATTTCGATTTTTCTTTGAACAAGAACAAGAAATGGGAATCAAATTAGAAATTACATAATAATTATCATTCAGTGATTTTTATGGTCATAAATAAAACAAAATTAGCCAATGGATTTTCAAAAATAGTAAACAGTAATAATAAAGACTAACATTCTTAGCAAATGAATGAATAAACTTTCATATACATTAGAAGATAAAGCATTATCACCACATGCAATAAGTCTTATTAAAACTAAGATTACATTTATTCTTAAAGCAGTAAATGAGAAGAAAATCATAAAAATAGTGTTTAATTCATCTGTTCAAAATGCAGTAGACTACTGACTATTTTACTAATTAACACTAGCTGTTCATTTATAAATAATAATTCTTCGTAGATTGCCAATAATTAATGCCTGACTGATAGAATTCAAAGTTATCCATATTGCATTTAGTATTTTAACTTTGTAGTTTGCATTTTCTATTTGAAATATTAATATTTTAATTTGCAATAATTCATTTAGAAAAATATCACTTGAATATCATTTTTCCCAAGAGATTTTAATTTGTTCTTTGATTTAGAGAACCAAAATTTATCTATCTTCTGAAGTTTTACAGATATTTTACCAATACTTGCACCTCATACATCAATAATAATATCTCTGGTAGATATAACTTGTCTATCAAAAATTAATCAGCATAGATTTTAATATTTTTCTGATAATATTAGCATTAATATCATAGCAGTTATGACTTTAAAATAAAAAGATTAATTAATTAGTATAATTGATTGTTGATATTTAAAAATAAAAATTGCTATTACATTTTTAATCCTTTTTAATATTTAGTGACAACATTTTTTTAAATTATTGTAACATTGCTGTAAGCACAAATAAAAATAATACATCGTGGTCTTCTTAGATGGACAACAATAATATTGCAAAGTGATACTGATATTTTTTAGATATTCTACATATTGTTTAGCTAGATTATTTCTTTTGTCTCCAGTATTTTTACAAAAACAGATGGAATTTCCATGTCAGTAGTAATTAAGTTGATGACTTTGCCTATATCATAGTTCTGCGTTTTATGTTGTCGCCATTTTCGCAGACTAGTCATATCTACTTATTTGCTGATGGCTATCTGAGGAAAGGCATCTTTGATATTGTCTTGGCCTGAAAAAGGTGAAGAAACCAATGAGAATTTGCTGTCTTCCCTATGAAAATAGTTTTTTATCATGTGATTACATATGGTTGAGTCTGTCTATATCAAATTGTATTTACAATTTCATAATCCATTAAATGTCAGTTTTTAATACTTCTGACTTATGGATGTCTTCAAGAATTATTCATTTCCACTAAAACTTTGGAATTACATTTTATGTTTGTCTGAAGTTTTGTGATGATGGAATTTTATTTTAGTTATATATTGAACTATTTCTATCATATAAATTAAATGATTTTAGAAAAATTCAAACGTCATTTACATTTTTCCAAATAGATTCAATTATCAATAATAGTACGGTAAAAACATTTTGAATGGTAATATTGTCCTCTCTTTTTGAGGTGTTGTTGGTCCGATCAGTGGATTGGGCTAACTCTAACTATTTCAGGTCCTATTCTAACATAGTCATTGTTCAGATCAAGAGGGAAGAATAGTACCATTCAAAATATTATTGTCTACAGTAATCTGTGTTATTGTTAACAGTTTAATGTATTGGAAAAAGTATAAATAAAATTTTAATTTTTAAAAAAATATTTAATCATTTAATTAGATGATAGAAATAGTCCAACATATAACTGCAAGTTAAAAACTATATTATTGAAATGATTTTCTTTATTATAACTAAGATATTAGCAGTTATAATTAATTTATCTTTATCAGTAACTAAGTTTTACATTACTATGTATGAACTTCATCCTATGAACTTTATAAAGGGGGATTGTTAGTATAATATACTTTAACAAATTGCTTTTGTATTAAGAATAGATTTTTGTTGGAATCATCTTAGAGAATAGGTATCTATTATTAAGTAGTCTGAGCTATTGTTTTATTTTTATTGACTTTGATTCTATCTCTGTTCAAGTTACTGTTTTTTTTCTTCATTGATGCGAATGTATGCAGCAATAATAAATGTAGTTAGTCTAAAGGATTATTTTGTTGTATATGGCTTTATATGAAAATGAAAATTTTTTTTAAGAATAAAAAATTAAGAAAGAGTGACAAATCAATATGTATTAATTTATAGCAGTCATAGAAATATTAAAAAATTTTAACTTCATATTCAATTAAATTTTGACAAGCTAAATAAAATTAGTTGATTATAAAAATTATGAAAAAAAAAAAACTATAAAAAAAATTAATTATTGAAATGTAAAGGTAAAACAGTCTTTACATAGTGTATTGCAGAACAAAAATCTCATAGAGAATCAGTGAAGGTTAAAGTATTACCAAATTTGCCATTTGCAAAAGTTAGAGCATTTTTTCTTTCTTATTTTACTCTTTAGATGAAAATAAATATTTTACTAAGCTATATGTTATTTTTAATCTGTTATTTGGATGATTGAATGTCATGAGATCTTTTGAACAAGTAACCATATGATTGTAATACAATAAGCATCCATAATTTTTTAATTGATGTATAAAATAAGTCCTGGTGTAATGTGGATTATCATATGTGCATATCATTAAAAAAAGAAAACAAGTATATTTTAGCTTTTACTAGATACACCATAGCCTTATTTATAATTTATTGAAAATTTGAAGTTAATATCATTAGCTGGATTATTCATTGGAAATAAATTTTTATATGTGTTAAATAACTTCAGTATTTAAATTATGATGAAGGCATGAATCCACATAATTATTTATATTTCTGTTGTTTAGTCATACAAAATTATGTAAATGATAACTAAATATATGTGTACTTTTTTTTGTTTTGAGTTTATGTGTCTTTTTTATAGTTCAGAGTGTATTTTATTTTGATTATTTAAATCTGTATTGTAAAAAAAAAAAATCATTATACTTAAAATAATTTGAAAGAATAATATAAAATAATATTGGAATGTACAAATTTAAATATATATTTTTTAATATTTATTATGACAATTTTGATGCATATTATATGTATGTTATATATGGTTGTATCTCTTGCATTTTTAGGTGTTTATCCTACTGCTGGAGGTGTAATGCCTGCAGGAGGGGCAATACCTGTTGGAGGAGGGGCAATACCTGTTGGAGGAGGATCATTTAATGGAGGAGAAACACCTGCTGGAGGGCAAATGCCTACTCCAGTTACTACTAACCAACCTTTATATACAGAAGAAGATGTGAAACAAGTTCAAGATATGTTTCCTGATATAGATATTGAAGTGATTAAATCAGTTTTTGAAGCAAATCACGGCAAAAAAAATGAAACTATTAATTCTTTATTGGAACTGAATGAAAATTAAGTTTAATTCATAATATTAAGTTATATAAATTGAGTTATATATTTTACAGATTTTTTTACATATTCCATTGTGTCCTTTAATCTGCAATGTTTACTTGTTTTATGTCTGAGAATAAAATTATTTTTCACTTAGTTCCTTAAATAGGAACTCGATTCAGAGAAGTATTTAAAAAAATAATCATGGTGCATTAGATTAAAATTTGGTGTATTTCTTTAAACAAAAGTGCCAAGAGACTAATAACATTGTATATTTATGAAATAAATTATGTTTTTTTAAAATTAAGTTTTGTAAAATTTATGTACTTGTTTAAAAATTAATGTTACATTCACTGACATTAATTGTAGATTGCAGCTTATCTTATTACAAAAGGAAAATTTGTTTATTTTTTAAAAATATTTATAAGATTAATTCCAGTTGTAGATTTAAGCCAGTGAATATGTGTAATTATGAATGCATAAATATATAAGTTTATATACAGAATATATATTTATTTTGTCATATAATATACAATAATAATAATCAAAAAATAATAATAATTCTTTACAACAACTATATAATCAAATAATAATTTTATACATTAAAAAGCTTTTTTTCAGCACCTGTTTTGGTGCCCTTTTCAAATGTGACTAATCTATTTAATATTAACGAATCACCTGACAAAATTATCCAGTATCCAATAATGGAATTAAAACAAACAATAATAATATAAATAATTAAAACAAATCAAAACCCTCATATATAAATTCAATAATTACAAAAGAATTTTAATATGCAATTAATAGTTTATAAAAGATTTATTTTTAACATTCTGTAGAAATAAATTATTTTATAGGACTATGCTTTTGAAATTAAGTATATATGGATATGTAAAGAATAATAGAAAATGTGTTTCAATAATATAATTTATTTCTACAAAATATTAAATGTAAATTCAATTTATAAAATTTATATATACACATAATACATTGATCTTTTTATGGAAACATATATGTATACAAAAGATAGAATATTGTAGCAAAATATTAACTTTGAAAGTTAATTTAAATGATGTAGATAATCTTTATATATACATATCTTATCCTTTCAGATTTTTGATATCTTATATATTTATAGATTTCAGTTCTCTCCATAGATTTCAGTTCTCTCAACAGTTTTTGGTTATATATAATTAAAAAGAAAGCAGGTTATTTGTTTTTTAGAATGGTGCTTTTAAAAAAAACTTGCACTATATTTTATGATATTAAACAAGAGGGAATATTTCATTTACAGATGTGTAATATAGAGATACCCCTAACTTATATTTTGTTTTAACAAAAAGTGATTCTTTATTAATTGCTAATCTTTAATATTGGGTCTTTTCTTTCATGACAAGTATACTTATTATTTTAGGAATTTATTTTCCCACTCATAATTGGAATTTAAGGAAAGCTGACTATATTCAATATACTGGATTCTTAAAATAATTATTATTAGAATTCTACCCACCTTCTTTTGCTATTATATATTTAGCACACTTATAAGATTTGCCAAAGAGACATCAAAAACAATTTATTGTCAGGCCTTATTGATAATGCAGGAAAGAAATGTAGAGAGAATTTTGGAAAAACAAACTATGACCTGCCAAAGAGATATCAAAAACAATTTATTGTCAGGCCTTATTGATAATGCAAGAAAAGAAAGATAGAGAGAAAGAGAAAATTTGGAAAAACAAGCATTTTATGATAGCTAATCAAAAGGTCTGGTTTTTTCTATATAGAGTGATGAGTGTAAAATTATTAGTCATAGCCAAAAATTGACATAGATAGAAAAACATTATTTGAGTGATTTATAAGGTCCCCTCCCCCAATGTAATATCCTTTTAATCCAACAGGAATGATTCCAGGTGCAGATAGTGGGAAATTTCTAAAGATTCAGGATTTGCATTTCAAGCTTTGTTGGTAAAATCACCAACATTATACAGAAACATCAGGAATTTGTAAGAAAATTTAACAATGGCAACATTGAAACCTAACAATTTATATTGTAATATATATGTATATTAAATACAGTCTCTATCTTTGACCAAACATTTTTAGATTGCTGAGAGTGTCCATGGTAGGATGCTGAATTCTTTCAAGATTTTACTTTTGATTGAATGTTTTGGATAATGAGTCTTTTATCATAGAGTTGATTGGATGAGAGATCAAAGAGGGTTTGAAATGCTGAGATTTTTGAATAACTTTTATGTTCCTTTCTATTTCTGACCAATGTTAAGAATGTTTATTTTCTTCTTTGAAGATAATTCAAAGAAGTATTTGTTTTTTAATATATAGAAAGCTTTATTAGTTTATCTTCTAAGTTAGAAAATGAAGCTAACTTCTTTTTGTATAGTGCCTTCTAATTGAGCTTTTGATTGTAAAGTAAATAATCTTATAAAGGTTCATAATATTTTTTCTTCTAAATCAGTTTTCTTATTTCTGCTGTTGATGAAGATATTTTTTTAAAAATGAATCCCCCAAGGGATGGATTAACTAAAAATTTTCTCGCAATACACTAGATTTTTATCACAAATTTCTGATTTTTCTATGATAACTAACACTGTCTTTACTTTATTAAAACATGCAAAACTCCCCATACAGTAGTGCAATTCAGTGCAAGCCAGAGTAATCAATGGATGCCAGAAGGCTTGTGCATAAGATCCCTATCTAGTGCCTACTCATGCAATATCCCCAGACTAGTTTTTAGCTTGTGGCTTTCATCAGTGAGGAGCTTTGGATCTGAGAGCACTGCACCTAGATCTTAGAATATAATGCAACTCTCTAGCAAGCACCTTTTATCTTTATTTAATTACAAAACTATGAGTTTAAAATTGAAAACGCAAGCCTTCTGGCATCCATTGATTACTCGGGTTTGCACTGAGTGGTACTACTGTATGGTGAGTTTTGCCTGTTTTACTTTCAAAATTAAAACTTTATTTACACTTTAGAGTAGATACAAAAAAACAACATACGAACAAGCATAAGAAAGGGTGATCATGTGATGTTTAGTGTTTTAATACCATCTTTACTTTTCTTAATCTTAATTTATTTTTCAGTCAAATTAAAAATTATTAGTGAATTAGTTATTGCAAATAAACTAACTAAAGGCTGTAATAGTGGTTTTTTTTTCATTTCATTTTTTTTTTTTTCTAAAGTTGCAGATAGATTGTAATATGAAAATCTTTTTTTTTTTTTGATTTCCTTATTTATTTTCTACTTTTATTTTTTTGATATAATTAAGATTATTTATTAAGAATATTCTTACACACTCATTTCTTTAAAATTAATTTTAAAACTAATTATTAATATTACCAATACTTTTTTTGAAATGAGGTAATCGTAAAACAAATTTTATTCTGATTTTTCCTCTTAACATTGCAAATGTTAAGGACATTGCTATGTTTATTATAATTGAATATGATAAGCATCTTAGAGTGGAAGCATTGAATGTTTTAATTCTTAGCAAATAAAAATAATAATAATATGCAATTACTGTTGTAATGAGAATTATTTACAGGAATATTCATACAATCTTTTGTAGTATTTAGAAGTACATATAAGAGCAACTTCATGAAGAACTCTAATTCTGTTAAATCATTAATGCATTGGCATTGTATGTCTGACAGTTTTTGCGTCATCGATCAGTAGACTTTTTGTCTTGTTCAAATAATTTATTATTTAGATAAAATATATGCCCATACTCTTGTTTCTTTTTTCCATTGCTTATATTGAAGCAAATGTCTTAAAAAAAAACATTTCTTTGTATTTTCCACAATGTTTTTTTTCTTTCAATTATGTGATAGTTTTGACTGTTTAGCAGTCTTTTTCAGTTATAAAATATTGAAACAATTTTTTTGCTTGCTTGTGTAAATAAACAAATTATGTAATATAAATTGTATTTTACAATTCTGAAAAATATTGTGAAAAGTAAAAAGAAGTGTTTTTTAAGAAATATATAAAATATCTGCTTATTAATAATTGTAATATTCAAGAATTCAGTTATTACAAATGAAATCCTGTTCCAATATTTATACAGTATTGTAATAAATTTTTACTAACTAAATCAAAAGTCTCTAGCTTTTTTTTTCCACCTTTACAATACTTGGGGAAATACTCTTTATTTTTTTTATTATATTATATTTAAGATAATCTTTAATTCTATTTATAATAATTATATTTTAGGCTAATCCTTGTTTGATAGATAGCCAAGATTATTAGAATGTAGAAGAATTGAAAGTTAACATATTTTTGTGAATATTTTACTAAGTTTCATCAACCTCAGCATTTAGACATCTTTTTCAGAAATAAATATGAAGATGTTTGAAGAAATTCAAGAAGCACAATTTGATTTTTATGAGTTATTATTATTTCCTAATTTTCAAGATATAGGCCACGAAGATACTTTGACGTAGAAAAATATTTTTGTATCTCATGTAACTTTATTTAATTAATTTAAAAAACTGGAATATCATATTGAAAATACATGCTAATATTATTTATTGGAATTTTAAATTACATAAATTATTTCTTCATCTCATACATAATTATTTGTATGCTTACAACAATTAAAAATATTGCATAGGGGTCCCCGCAAAACCAAATGATCGATATGGGGAAAAAATAATACCAGAAACCTATTAAAAATTATAAATGAAATAAATTAATAAGTATCCATTGAAATATCATACACACAGAATACAAATTAAATATTAATTTTTAATTATAATTCTGATATATTTCCTTGCAGTTGCTATAAAATTTATACAGTCAAAGTAAATTAAGTCTTAATAAAAGAATTAAAGTTCACAAGAGTAGAGTTAAAAATAGATATAACTCAACTTTGTCTATTCATAACTAAGTACAAGTCATAAAATATTATTTGACAATGCGGAGGTTATATTTTATGAAAAGTGAAATAAAAAGAAGAGTAAAAGATACTCTGATGATAATTTTTTTTGAATCTGAGGCCATAAATATCATGCAAACATCTGTTGATGTTAAAGGAAGTTGTTTTTTGAAGTGACTGATGGGAAGGCTATTTTGTTTTGTCGGTTGTATCTTGTTGAATTTCACTTGAAAAAGTCTCTTCGTTACTAGAAGAAACTGGTTGCAGAAAAATTTTAGTAACATTTTGGTTTTTTGGCTAGCATTTTTATATATAATGTATATTTATATAGTATATATATAATTTTAATAGCACTAATATATATATCTTAAAAAAGTAGAGTTAATGTTATTGTAATTATGTAAGAGTACTTTTTAATAATCTTCTGCAGTCATGCAATATTAAAATTAATTGTACAGTATTTTTATTGTAATATTTTTTAATTTTATACAAAATAATTAAATTGATATTTGTTTTGGACAATTTACCATGAATGTCTTTATCAGATTATAACACTAGAATTGTTAATGGTATCGAAGTAAACATATTGAATAACTGTATATTATAGATGACCATACTAAATACAACAACTGATAAAAAAGCAAAACTATATATGAAATAGAAATTCTTGTTAAATACATCTCTACAGACAAATTGTAGGAATTAAATTTAGTTAGCCCTAAAATATACATTGACTACCTTAAGAGAACAACAATTATAGTAGCAAAAAATGCTTATACTTTAAATTATAACATATTTAACTGTACTAATAATTATTCCTATTTCACTAATCTAATCATTATATTTAAAATCTTATTTTCTTGAAAATAATTACTTGTAAATTTTCTGATCAATCTTTTGCTTTACTCAGACTTTTAATATATATGTAAATTTTTCTGAAATATATCTCAGTTTTACTCAATATGTAGTAAACAATTTTTAAATAGTCCAAAGAGAAAACATATATTCAATAATATCTTAAGAGGAATAATGAAGAAAAAGGCAATATTCACCAGATTTTTGAGGTTTTAATCATTTATCCACATTTTTTTAATTTTCTAATTAAGAATAGTATAAAGAAGGAACAAACTTCCAAGCATGCACTTTTACGAATTTACATGGATTTGCCCTTGATTATTAGTTTGAAAATCATGTCTGTTTATGCTTAGAGCTTATCCATATTTAAACCAATCTTTGCTCGCCACGCTGAAATCAGGGCTTCAGTATATTGTGTGCTTGTGTTATAAATTGCTAATTGGATTGTACAAACCTATTCATTTTATAACTAGAGAGAGATAAAATCTCATTTTAACTACCTGTAATTAGAAATACATAGTAAATTTTGAATTTACTGTAATAAATAGTATATTATTTCTATAGTGCAGACTGCATTTGTAATATTATAAAGAAGGAACAAATCTCTGGTCATGTACTTTTACAAATTTACATGCACTTCCCCATGAGTATATGCATTTCAAATCACATATGGTCAAAAATGAGATTGTATCTCTCTCTTACTACAGAATAAATTGATTTATACAATTCAATTAATAATTTATAACTCACATACACAATAGAATGAAACTCTGATTTCAGCATGGTGAGCAAAGATTAGCCTATATATAGACAAGCATAGACTTACACTTATGCTTTTCAAATCAATACTCACAAGTGAGTACATGTAAATTCATAAAAACGCCCACCAGAGCTTTGTTCCTTTTTTATAATATTAGATACACAATCAATGCTATATAAATAATAGACTATTTATTACAATAAATTCAAAATTTATTATGTATTTCTAACCACAGGTGGTTAAAAATGAGATTTTATCTCTCCTGCTATATAATGAATAGGTTTGTATAATTCAGTTAACAATTTATAACTCAGGAACATCATAGATGGAAGCCCTGATTTCAGCACAGTTAGCAAAGATTGGCTTATTTATGAATAAGCTCTAATAAGCATAAGCATACATTTATGCTTTTCAAACTGATGCTCACAGGCAGGTGCAAGAAAATTCGTAAATGTGCATAACTAGTGTTTTGTTTCTGCTTTATAATATTACATATGCAGTCTGTGCTATATAAATAATAGACTATTTATTAGTTAGGAATAGCTAGATATTCATTTACTGACCAATATCAAATAGTTTCTTGAGTTCATTAAAGAATAGCTATCTGAAAAGTTTAAATCTATTGAATGAATTTTTAAATTTATTTAGCTCATTTTGAATCTAGAGTCAGCTGCACTATTGCATGACTAAGGACTTTTTGTTTAGCAGTAGACACCAATGTAATCTGTAGTCTACTTCAAGTTAAATATAAAAAGCTACCTGTGTAATTTTCTACTAATGCAATACAAATCTTAAAAAAAAAAAACTATTTGTAAGATACAATTAATACTTCTTACATAACATATTGCACAAGATACCTCGAAAACCATTTTGAATTTATAGAATTTATAATATATTTAGAAGTGTGAATGAACATAGAGAGTAGTACAAATTTTCCAAAAATGTTTCAAAAACAACTAAAAATTTTCATGAATACTATATACACATATAACAAATTTTACAAACTGTAATTTATTGGTAGAAATAGAAAAATTGTACTTTACATATACTGTAAAAATAAAAGACTTTTGTAATAATAATGCAAAATATGTGGAGACATAGTTTTAGGAGATAATCATGGGCCTGGTGATACCCTCACATCAAGTACAATTAATCCAAAATTTATACAAATTCCATTACCTGAAAATAAAAATAGATAAAACTTTATCAGCAGAATTGACTATATGGGTAGGTATTAGACAAAGATGAGTATTTTACTCTATTCTTTTTAATGATTACAATGAGACTATTATATACAATATGGTTGAAAGACTGAGATATGCTGTTTTGTTTTGGCTGTTGAGAAATCAATATGAAAAAATGTAAATAGCATAATAATATTTTAAAAGCCAGGTCATGATTATAGATAAATGCCATTATTCTACTCAACTTAGATTTTAAAGTTTTACATAAATTGAAATTTTGGATTCAATAATAATCAATAATGTAAATTGTAGTCAGAGAATGCCAGAACAATTTCACTAACGAGAACAGCCATGAGCAAATTCTATAAAAATAGAGAAATTTTAGATCTCGCCAAATATGGAAAAGTGTTAAGAAAGACTGTTTGCAAGTGTGATATCTAAAATAAGAGTTTTCATTAATGAATATTACAAAAACAGATACCCAGCAGTGCTATTGAAAAATGCTTATAATTCCAGCAACTATTTACAGGAAACAGCATTTATCTTGCAAAAAAAAAAGGTCAATAATAGACAATCAGTGATGAATTGTAACCAATAATAACATCTTAGATATGGAGCAAAAAAGACAACACAAAAAAAAAATAGTCATCATCCTTAAGTCTTTCTCCAATATGATGAATAAATTAGATTACGCCGCCGATCAAATGATCCATTCAAATTATATATGGAGGAGAATTATGGAATACCTCACATAATGCTATTATATCTTTCAAAATTTCTGATTGAAATGATAATGAAATATAACAAAGGCTTTTAATTTTAGTGTTAAAGTACATTTGACAAATTATATAATGGGAATCAAATTGCCTGACTAAGGTATACTATTTAAAAAAAAACTAGAAATTAAAATGAAATGATTCTTAACAAATATTATTCAAAGTTCCTGTTTTAAATTATTATATGAATATTGGCTATAAAAACAAAGAAAAAAAACAAACTATGTCTAGTATTATGCTGCAATAAAAGTCTTATTTAAAAATATCATTAATAAATTACAGTAGTTATTACCCATAAAATATACATACATATTTATTCAAATAAAATTTCAATTTATTTTAATGTATTTTCTTTCCAAATCTATACATTATGTCAGAATTTAAGACTGATTTGTAATTAAAAGTTTTTAAATCAAATTTAAAAGCTTTTGAGTTTTTAACATATATTTTAAAATATTGTACTTATTTTTTAAATTCATAAATTTAATTTCATATAAATTTATAGTGAGTAGTAAATTATCTTATTTCTTATCTATAATGTAAAAAAATTATTTATTTCTATAAAAGAGAAGAAATGTAACAAAAATTTATTTACAAATCATTTGTAAAAACTTGGAAAAATGAGTCTTCAAATGCCACATCTGAGTGATAGTGAAATACCCGGTAAGAAATACATTTAAAAAATATTTATTGATTCTGATTATTACATATAACAATAATATATTATTTCTTTAAGAATGAAAAAAAAAATACTATAGAGTTTTGTATTTCTAAAATCTGTTGAAGCATTTTTAAGGTATAGCATTTTTTGCTAGCTTGCTTTAAAAAAAATCTCAAGCAAATTTAAGATTTTTTAATGTAATTTTATCACAATGGGCAATTTGTCTATTATTGATTTATAAGAAAGTACACGATGATTGAATGTATAAATATGATATGATCATTAACTGTCTCAAGATTATGAATCATAGGGCCCTCAACTTTATAATCCAGGAGCAAAGATATGTTTACATCTACTATAGTAGATATATTTACAAACATTGTTCCAGTGAATGACCCATTTTTTCTGCAAGCAGTTTGTGACATCATTTTAAAATCAATGCATATGTTATATTGTGATATACTTTAATTATCATCAGAAAAATGCTAGTATGATTGGATTAAAAGTTATGATTAAAATGTGAGTGTTTTCAATTCTTAACCCATAATGGAACAATGTGCTTAAAAATTATGATTAAAATGTGAGTGTTTTCAATTCTTAACCCATAATGGAACAATGTGCTAGCATCAAAGTTTGCTTTATATTGAGCAAAAGTGCTACTGAAATATTTGAAATTATTCAAACTGTATATGGCATTGAAGTCAAGAGTCACAATAATGTTTCTAAGTAATTTTCAAGATTATGTAATGATAGGAAGATCATTAAAGATGAATAAATGATGGTAGAATACATAATCCAGTTACTCTAGTACCTTAAAGACTTGGTAGTGAATAGCTGAACTATGACACTATGTAGCACGTGCATTGATTCAGAGATGTTACTTCAGGCTGCCACAATTTGCCACTCTTTGAAAGTTCAAGAATTATGATAAGCTTTAGATAATTGCATACCAAATCCAGAAGATTTGATTGGTTATATATACATTTTAATGGGATAAAGAGAAGAGAAAATAAGATCATCACTGATGTTGATTTAACAATGCAATTATTAGGTAGAGCTTGATAACCATTTATATGTATCTAAATATATGTGTCTATAAGGGGATAATATAAGTACAATTATTTAACTGGAGGTGGTGCTCATGTGGATGCCTATGACTATCCAAAGTGCAAATATCGAAAGTACGAATCACAACTATTAATTATTTAATAATTGAAAAGAAGAACAAATGGGAAAATGTGTTACTGTGATTAAATGACAAATTATTTATGTTTATTTGGTATGTGCTTAAATTAAAACTGGTAAAACTTTCCATACCAGTAGTGCCTCTCAGTGCAAGCCAGAGTAATCAATGGATGCCAGAAGGCTTGGTCATAAAATCCCTATCTAGTACCTACTCATCCAATATCGCCAGACTAATTTCCAGCTTGTGGCTTTCATCAGTGAGGAGCCTTGGATCTGAGAGCACTGCACCTAGATCTGAAAACTAGTCCGGGGATATTGGATAAGGAGGCACTAAATAGGGATTTTATGCACAAGCCTTCTGGCATCCATTGATTACTCTGACTTGCACTGAGTGGCACTACTGGTATGGAGAGTTTTGCCTGTTTTGATAACAGTTATAAGCAAGCATAAGAAATGGTAATCATGTGATGTGATTACAATCATAATGCGTGAGTTGCATTTCATCTAATAGTTATTAAATTACTTCTCATATATAATTTTTAATATAAATATTTTAACATTTTTATATATATATTATTTTCTCTTGAAAAATAATGAATTGAGTTTATTATATTAATACACTTTCAGTCTTCCCATACACTTAAAATATGCAGATAAAAACTAATGGGAAAAAAGCAAATGATCTTTATGACGCATTTCTGGTAGAACCAGCTTTCATCAGTAAACTCAGGTCTTTGCCCTCACATGTCTTTATCAATACAGTTCAATATTTATTCATAATAAATTACTACAATTGAAATTTCTTATGTGACGTTTTCTGAATTTTAAATAAGTTTAAGGTCTATTTGTGTTAAAATATTGAATAATAATCGATAGCCTGATGCAAATGATTATTTAGAATTCTTAATGTATTTATAAAAGATGATATATCAAAAGAGTGCATTTAGAAAATGTTGCAAATGAAAAATATAGTTATAGATTTACTTAAAACCTTAAACAAATTGTAAATACTTTTACTTCTGGGTTGTTTAACTGAACTTAGCTATATTTTTTTTTTTTCTCTCTCTCATATATATATAAGCAATACATTAATTTTTCTATCTTACTTTATAATTATAAATTTTATTAAATGCACATTATTATATTAAGTAATATTTACTAAGGCTGTAACCTTTAAGAATAAGCATCTGAAAAATTCGAAGGTAAGGACCTCTAAATGAAGAGCCAGTTCATTCCCATAGATTTTAAAAGTTGCAAGGTATTTTAAACCTAGCAAGAAGACCTTTCTCTTTGAGCAGACCCAGTTCAATATATATATATATATTTAAAAAAATAACCCAGTTCAATATATATATATTTAAAAAAAGCAAACCAAAATTTTTCAAAAACATACAAAATTAATTAACCCAAAATAAAAATGTAAAAAGGGTTATTTAAAAAAATAATAACAAGAAAATATTATTAATATGGCATAAGAAAAGATTAATGTTATTTTTATGATAATGATACATCATTTGTTCTACAAAGATGTGACAGTATAATAGATTGAAGAACTACAATTAAACATAATGTTGAAGTATTCCAGAAAGAAACCAAAATATTAAATAAACAAAAAAATGGAGTAGCATGTTCTATCATTATCATCATTTTCAAACATTATTTATCCACTACAGAATGAACAACTTTACAAGTTTACCAGAAATTGTGATCCATAGCTTCTCCTATTTATAAAACAGTAGCAAACTTTCTTATTTCATATGTGTCTCTTTCTAAAACTTTTACAATCTCTTGAGATACAATATAAAACAAACTATTCATCCATTATCATCTCTTCTAGCAATATGTCCAACTATTTGGGTCTTAATTCTTCCAATGATGTCATATCTGTTTGTTTTTTTATTTCATTATCGATCTTTTCTTGTTATTTATAAAATACATTTCTCCATACTTCATTGAGTGGTTTGAGACCTCTATTGTTCTTCTGTTAAGTGATAAAGTCTCAAATCCAAAAGTAAGAATTGGTGAAACATGTCTATTAAAAATCTTCCTTTTCAAACACAAAGATATTTCCTTTTAATAGTAAGTTATTTCATATATTATATTTTTATATGTGTTAATAATCATAAAATTTTTAGCTGTTAATTTCTTCTAATTTATGATTATCAATCTTTATTTTTTTTCTTCTGAGTTAATCCACTGAATATTAATTTAGTCTTTTTAGCATTTATCTTTAGTCCTTTCTTATTTTCAGTTGATATTTTTTGCAATATTTCCTTAAACTCTGAAACATTATTTGCAAAAACTACATCTACAAAATCTAGATGAATTTTTTTTTTAGCTTCCCATTCTAATCCTCATAATGCTTTTTGTAAAACTGCTGTAAAAAGTTTTGGAAATGTAGATTAATTCTGATGCACACATTTCTAAATGTTAATCCTCATAGTGTCACCACATAATCTAATCATTGTTGTCACATTTTGATGAAAATATTGTTCAGAATGACAATATCTTGGATCTATATCTTGATGATCCAATACTTTAATAATCATAGAAATGCTTAGAGAATGAAATGCCATTTCATATTCATTTGTGTTTTCTATAACTTTAATCAGTCCTTGGTATACTAAATCCATTTTTAAATCCAGATTATTCTTTTGGCTGGTTAAATCCAAAGTTTACTGTAGATAAAATGTAATTATGTTAAAGATTTTATATAGAACTGGATAAAAACTCACAGGTCTCTAATTTCTAATATCTTCTTTATTACCTTTCTTAAATATCAATAATAGTAATGCATTCTTCCAATCATATAATACATCTTTATCATTTAGCCATTTGGTATAAAAGTTTGCCAGCAATTTTTCTATTTTTTCATCTAACTTTTAAGATATTGATTACATTTCTATTATTTCCTGGAGCATTTTTCTTTTTCATAAATTTAATTATTTATCTCAATTCATTTAAAATACTGGCTAATTCAGAAGATGTATTAATTTTAATAGATGCTCCGTTTTTTATTACTAAATATTTCTTTTTAGAACTCTTTCACATATTTTATGATGTCATCTCTTTTTTTTAAATAATAGTTTCATCTTTTCTTCTTAATGTAGAAATTGCTTTCTAATATCAACATATTGTGGTACAATTTTGAGATTTTTATTCTCTTCTCTAGCTTTTCTTGCAATTTCACAATTATATTTTTTATATCATTATTAACTCTTTTTTGTATCAATTTACAAAACAGATATTCTTCTTGATGGATCATTTAAATTTTTTTTTATATTCTTTCATTTCTTTATATATTCTCTTATCTCATTAGAAATTTTACTGGTAAATTAGTGTTGTTTTTGTACTAGCTATCTTTTTCACAGTTGTTTAGAGTATCAGTTATCTTATTTATTTCAGTAAATTTAAACTATCTTTATAATCTGGCAGTTCTAATTTAAATTCATTGGAGTGTTTCTGAAGATTAAGAATATCAAGTGTTAATGTTGACTTTCTTAAAAGTTTTGTCTCTCTAATTTCGCATTAATACATATCTTACATCTCATTAATCAATGATCACTTTCTCTATGGATTCTATTAAGAGCATACTTTCTAAGAGTCAAAATATAATCTAATTCTGATGGATGTTCTTCTGGATGTTTCCATGTCCATTTTTGTTTAACATTTTTTTTCAAAAAAATAAAATAAAATTCATGATATAGGTTTTTTAAACCACTAAACATCACGTGATCACCATCTCTTATGCTAGCACATAACTCCATACAATAGTGCCATCTTGTGCTAACCAGAGTAAACAAAGTCACCAAAATGTATGGGTGCTGAACTGAGTTCAGTGTTTGTCAATTTCATCTCATAGTTTTGTAGTTAAGTAGAGATAAAAGGTGGCTGCTAGAGGGTTGCATTAGATCCTAAGATCTAGGTGCAGTGCTCTCAGATTAAGGCTCCTCACTGATGAAAGTCACAAGCCAGAAACTAGTCTGGGGATATTGGATGAGTAGGCACTAGATGGAGATTTTATGCACAAGCTTTCTGGCATCCATTAATTACTCTGCTTAGCACAGGGTGGCACTACTGTATGGAGAGATTCACCTGTTTGATATAGTTTTTTTCTTTTTCTGCAAACTCTACAAATCTGTAGCCTCTTTCAGTTCTATCATCATAACCAAATTTACTCACAGCAGTTTCATCTTTCAATCATTTACTAATTCTAGCATTAAAGTCTTCCATAATAATTTTAAAATGTTGTTTGTTCTGATTAAAAGCATTTTATATATCGGTATAAAAATCCTCTACTTTTTCACAGTATAATTTGTTGAGGACATAAACCTCAGTAATCTGCATTTGGTAACTACCATTAATTTGAATAATAATTTTTTTCACTTTGTGGGATATACTATCAATTATCATAAAAGTTGTTTTTTTCCATTTCTTATTTATAATAAATTCCATTCCATTTGTGCTTCTAATATTTGTGACTTTGTAGTAGAGTACATGTCTATTTTTAAAATTAATTTCACAAAGTTCAGCAATACCCTATCATAAGTCTTTCTTTACTTGAAAGTAGTCTGTAGCTGTAAGTACTTATATAAAAGATTGTCATTAAATGGTAGCTTGGGTCTACAACCAGGGAACTCTTTAAATGGTCTGTAGCTGTAAGTACTTATATAAAAGATTGTTATTAAATGGTAGCTTGGGTCTACAATCAGGGAACTCTTAGTATCCCCTACCTTCAGTCACCAATAG
This sequence comes from Epiperipatus broadwayi, assembly GCA_028023455.1. NCBI lineage: Eukaryota > Metazoa > Onychophora > Udeonychophora > Euonychophora > Peripatidae > Epiperipatus > Epiperipatus broadwayi. The sequence continues at coordinate 371,917 of JAQFVV010000144.1, read as the reverse complement.
CTACCTGCCTTTACAGCCTCCTAGGAATAATGCCCATAATTTGGTTTTGTTTGTCATGATTGTAAATGTTTATTTTAAAAGGAGAGATCATTCACATACCCATTATCAGAAAACTAAAAAGAAATATATTATTTCTTGATTTTAATCTCAGAGATAAAAAGTTAATAAACTCTCAACTTATTGTTGCAATGCATGTTGATGAGAAACAGATTTATGTTCATTACTATATGAATACTCACATAGTAATAACAGCTTCAAATATCAAGAACGCATGAAGTGGACATTAGGAATTTACTCTGCTTATTTTCTTTAAAGCCTTAAAAAGAAATCAAAGGGACTCCTTTCATTTACCATCAAATTCTTTTCTGTATCCATATATTCTACGTGTGAATGTATTTGTGTTTCATAGATTGGTTTGAATAGCAATCGCGAAACTCATTTCTAGAAGTTTTTTCCTCTTGGAAATGAAATGACCATATTCGTTTATGAATGGCTGCTAGATGTATATTATTTATCAACATAACTAAATAAGCTAGGATAAAAAGCTGTAAATATAATGATATATTGTTAGTAACCATTTTTCTTTATTTTAGTAGCAAGACACAACAATATATTTTTTTAATATTACATTAGCTTCATTTATTTTTTTTCATATAAATACTAATATATAATCCTTGACAATGATTACAAAATATGTTTGATATTTATAAAAAGCATATGACTCTTCTAAAATAAAAATAATTTTTTAAAAGAAGCGGGAGAGGGTTTTTTTTTTTTTTGTGAGTCATCTTTCCCTGTACAGTAATCTACAAGTATAAATGTATAACGTGATTGAAAATTATTATTATAAAGTTCTAGTTGTCAGCTTGACATGCTAAAAATTTAAATATATGGAAGTTTGCATCTTTTCTATTAAAAATTTAATAAATAAAACGAAAAAATAAGCAGTAATTAGTCTATTTGCAGCTGAAATAAAAATTTTCTATCTGCTTATAACCTAAAAACATTTTACTTTACTTATATCCACCCTCACTGTTGCCATTAATAATATACCTTGCCTAGTATTATTCTGATAGTTACCATAACTTCCACCTGATCCATGTCCAAACTGCACTTATTGTATCATACTCACCAAAGTTCGCAAAGGAAAGGTAATTTTAAAAAATTGTAAATAAATAAATATGACCATAATCGGAGTAACATGCATGACTACCAAATGTCCATTGCTGCAAAACAGTCATAAAGCAGGCCTAAATTATGAAACTCTTTAATATAAGTCAAGGTTCTTTTTTTATTTTAAGATGGTGAAAATATTTTTCAATTAATTTAAATAATTGAAAAATACCTATTAAAATCAAGCGTTGTTGGCCTAGCAGTTAGCATAGCTGCCTTCCAAGTAGCTGGCCCAGGTTCGCTTCCCGGTCAACACTTTGACATATATACATACATCTGGGTCTCGTTTTATGTGGATTATTTTAATGCGATTTCGAAGTTATGCAATTCATGTTTCTTCTTAATATCCTTCATATTTCACTATATTTATTAGATATCAAGAAATTTAAATTATTAATAACTTATTTTGACTTGAAATACGTGAATATGATATAAAGCTGTATTTAGAATCTTAGCTTCTATGTAAATAACCTACTTATACTAATGAGTAAATAATAATAATAGATTTATAGGTATGTATAAAAATATCGTAATAAATATTCAAAAATTTTAAACTTTTAAAACATATTTTGTTAGATATTAACAGAAATAAATATTTTTGTAGATTTTTAAAATAAATAATAATGAAGATTTTGTTGATTTTATAAACTGAAAATAATCTAATGATAATGTATAATCTTTTTGTTTTGATTGCAATCTCATTTTTTAATATAGAAACAGAAAACCATTAACACAGCACAAGTCTTTGAAGTGGCGCTACTAGTTCACAAATGAATGCATATTGTAAAATAGTGGTAATGATTAAAATATGTATGGAAAAATGGAAAATTAAATACTGTAGTTAATAAAAAAGGTAAAAAAAAGTTTGTCTTATATTAATTTGTTTTCATATATTTGAAATTTTGGTAGACATGCAGTTACCAGGTCATGACAAAATTTTGTAGTTCAAATTTTTTTCACCAGAGAGTTTCTTGTCGAATTATTTAAAAATTTGTTGTGAAATATTAAATACATGAAATTATAATATAAAAAAATAATAAATAACAAATAATTATATTATAAAAAATAACTTATTAAAATAATATATCCTATCAACATTCATAATTACTGGCCATTGTAGTTTTCGCTTACAATAGCGATAAAATTCGCAAAGACTGCATCAGTCGTATAGAGAGTCCTGAAAGCAAATTCCTGCAGATAGGATTCGAATAAAGTACTGCTGGTACCACACTGATGTTTGAGCTTGCGTTTAGCTATCATCCACATATTTTCCACATTTTGTGTGTGGATATCAGGGTCGTGAGGATTTACAAAGTTCTCCTGGTGTATGACGACAGAGTGCACATATACACCATTATGGATTGTGCTTAAGTTATTGTATGCACCCCATCCATCCGGACTGCATGCCACCATGCTGACATAGGGTACTATTCTTAAGCAGGTGCTTTCTTGCTAACCACTTCATTGCTAACTCTGGAGTTCGAAGTTCATCTATCAACAGCCACGATGTCCAATTTTCTACCTGAATATCTGCAGCATGTAACACTTCATTTTCTAGCACTTACAACTTTGGAAAACTTGTAAAATGTGCCCCAAGACAATGTAACAATTTCACACTACCAGAAATACTTTATTCCAATCCTACCAATAGAAATTTGCTTTGCAAATTTTATCTTTTCTTTTATCTTTTCTATAAACGAAGACTACAATGCACAGTAATTCGACAAGAAACACTCTGGTGAGAAAAATTTGAAAAAAAATTCAAATTTTATTGTGACCTGGTAACTGCATGTTTATCAAAAAAATTTTATTTGTCATACTTTATTTCCTTATTTTTTTAATGCGAATTTTAAAGTAATTTTTTCTTGTTGCTTTGCTTTTATGCCAATTTCTGAAAATTACAGGAACCTATCCCCTGTTTTTCAAGGTGTTACATTTATTTTTGTGCGATTTCTTTTGTGCATATTTTCTGAGGAACCTACCTACCACATAAAACGAGACCCAGGTGTATATATAATGTTTTATCCAAAGACACGCATGATTTAATTCTTACTTTCTGGATAATTAATTACATAGATAAATTACTTTTTTGTGAAATCAAATAGTGTGAAATTATTTGAAATGTCACTTATGAATGTGTTAATTCTATCATCCAATGCATCATTTTATTTTTAATTTGTTTGTTTATCAAACTTAAATTTGAACTATTTATTTATGTTTTAGAATAGTTGCTCTTTCTTTTCTACTATTTTTTGCCAATTTCTTATTTAATAAAATGTACATAGATAGATAATTAAAAACTTTGTAGTGCAAAAGGGCTGCCATGCTTATGTCCTGGGTTCAAATATGGGCTAAATAAATTTCATTTTAAGAGGCTTAGAGGTTTTCCCCTCAGGTAGGCAGTCTATAGCCAAATCAGCTAAGTACCTAACATTAAATCGATAAATAGTATTTAGCTATTTTAGTTAGAGAGTAAAATCAGGATGAAAAAATGCTCACACCCTCATCAACTGTTAATTATTAAGTATGGTGAGCATTCCTTTCTCCTTCTCTATAAGGAATTGTTAAAGAAGTCTAGTTTGCAATGGGAGATTAAAACTGCACTATTACATCTATTAGTTAACTACATTAAAAGATTGTTGTATCTTTTTATATATATAGTATTTTAGTAACTTTATATAAATACTGACATTAGTGTAAAATGTCTCTTTTTTTAAAATGCAATATTTTAGTTTTGCTACTTTTATTTCATTTCATCTGTCCTGACAATTTATTCATTTTGAAAAATAAACATTTTATTATATTATGATAAAATTAACCTTTTCTATATATTTTAGATGCCATTTCTCTTGCAGTACTTTCAAGTACCCTGAAGCAAAAGCTAAAATGTTCACTTTCATTTGATATTAGTATTCTTTATTTAAAAAAGGAAGATATACCAACTATTCTTCAACTAACTCCACCTGAACAATTTAATAGAGGATTATATGATTTACCAATTGTTTTAAAATTAGAGCCCCATTGTTTTTACACCTTAGTAAGAAATGATACTAGTAAGTATTAAAGATATATTAACAAAACTTTTGCTTCTATTTGCATGTTTAACACTAAGAAACTCCTTACATTTCCCAAGATTTTTATTGAGGAAGAGAATTTAGTAAAATGAAAATATTAGATGATATTATAAAATTAAAATCTCTAAAGATAGAACTTTGGATGAAGAGGTTTTATTATAAAGTATTTTCTGTTCTAATGCAAAAAGTATATCGTCACAGCCATTAGTACAAATTATAATAACTCAATAAAAATTAATTTGATTATTGAATTCATTAATTTATAAAGTTTCATACATGCAACATTAAGAATTATGCATATTTTAATAACTACAAATAATAATAATAATGATAATATTTTGTAAAATGTTAAAATATGAAATCATGTGACCTGAATATCCATAGTTAAAGACAAATACATAAATTATAATATAGGGTTAAAATTAAATATGCAATAAAAAACTGTACAATGCAGATCATTTTTGCCAGATATAGAATGGTTGTAAAAAGATTAAGTAAAAATTATATAAATATTATCTCTAATGCAATTATATTACTACTTCTTAGGTCAGAGAAAATATAATAAATATAACCTTAAAGATTTTTCAATAAAGAGCATCATTTTCAAGGTACTTGTGACTTTTGACCCATGTGGCCACCAGAGGTGCTGGTCAGGGTCAATCACAGAAATACTTAGAGTAGGGGCCCCAAATGCAGCATTGCAAATTCCAGCCGAAAGGTGGCACAGTTCACAATGCGTAAGCACAGGAACATTCCATCAGTTGGCTGGCAGCAAAGCTGCTCGCTTGGTGGTGCTGGTTGCAGTGCGTAAGCCCACTTAGCTTACATCGTCTGCTACCAGCAGATACCAAGAACCTAGGTGGCATCTGTTAACAGCAACTACCAAGATCCTAGCCCACTATGTGGCGCTGTTTCTCCACGGTTACACACAGAAAAACTACGCACTGATAGAGTTTATGTACATACTACTTAAAATATGAATGGCGTATAATGTACAGGTGTGAATAATTAAGAAGCTACAACTATTTAAATATTCTTTCAAACTTAATAGTATCACATGCTATTTCACAGTTTTATAAATGGGCGTATTTTTAAATTTTTTTTTTTTTTTAAATCAATCTTTTTTTTTTAATTATTTACTCTATGTCAAAATGTTATATATAAGTCGAGCGGTGAAATTTGCTATCATGGCCGCTTGAATGGCATCATAGATTTACATACGAAAGTACGCTAAAATTATCACGTAGAAATCCTCATAATTATTCATAAAATATTTTATTAATCTATAAGTCAATTCTAAATTTTAAAATCGATCTTTTTTTTTTAATTATTTACTCTGAAAGTGGTTTTTTTTTTAAATTAAAAAAAATGTAATTTTTACGACAATCGGTTTTTTTTTTTTTTAAAAAAAAAAAAAAGCTAATTTTTTCCCCCTTCTTTCAAAACTAGAGACATTCCAAAGATAAAATCTAATATATTAATAGGGGCTTTACTAATGAATAGCTATGGTCAATTAGTGAATTGGATTGATTTAATGAGACAGAAACTGATATATGATGAATTATATTTATTGACAATTTCATATATACTTGATATAACCCATTAGTTAGCGTTGGATAATGCACGCAGGCATTTTATTTACTAAACAACATAACTCTAGGTCATTTAGCAAAATAAATTTGTGGCTCTTATTTAATTGCACTAATTTTATGCTATATAATAAATCACTACATTCCCCTTATTAGTTATGCCCTTTCATCATAAGTTCGAGTGGCTATTATACATGTAATCAAACCAAGTCTGGAGTGAAGTTTAATAATACATCCGATTATGATAAATTTATATATTAAATATGGGCATATAAAGCCTCACAGATAGCTTTAGATCGAATGGGTTTTCAAGAATGCTTCTGTTCAACGCCGAAGATTGCATATTATGGAGGTAGAGTTGGCTAGAAAGATTTTACTAATATGCTACACACAAGTAAAATATAATAATAAAGCGGCTCCATCTTATATATATGTAAAAAAAAAAAAAACAGCACAACGATAAAATATTGATAAATTTCACATCCGCCAAGCTGAAGTATATTATAAATTAAATACCATAAATTAAATGAACACTAATTTTGTCAGCTTGATTAAAAGAGCCAACTCTTCTGTAGCATAAGAAATACATATATGCTACTGACGGGAATATATATACACACACAAACTTTACTTTATCCCGTTCAACCTCTTAGTTATGTATAATTAATAAACTTTTAAAGGGAGAAAGTATATTTTTGTTTTATGCTAAATGCTACAGAGACAGCATTTGTCCTCGTCCCAAGACCGATTTCAAGCTATGGCTCTCTTTAGTAAGGAGTTAGGACACCAAATACAAAAAACTAACTAAAGATAAGCATTTATCTAAAAGTTAACTCTTAAGAAGAAAATCTGAAATGTTTAGACATCTAAAAGTCTTTAAATTCAGCTCTCCAACTGAAATAATCATATAAGTCTGAACTTAATTCAGATATTTTATATGTTAATGGGTTTTGTAATTTAATTTAGCCAAAGCCTCCAACAGCAAATAATAATAGTAATAAAATCATGTTGTATGTCACATGATCTATATAGCTTGCATTTACCAACATGTAATACAAAGAGCATTTCAATAGCTCAAATAAGCTTATTTTTTATGATAAATGCTACAAGAGAAAGCATTCAAATAAACTTTATCTAGGATTATTCCTATCTCCAGACTGGTTTTAAACTATAGCTTTCTTCAGTTAGGAGCTAGGACACCAGATTCAAAAAATGAACTCAAGATAAGCATTTATCTAAAAGTCAACTTTCTTAATAAGAATATCTGAAATTTTTAGACATCTACAAATCTTTAAATTCATCTCTCCAACTGAAATAATCATATGGGTCTGAACTTATCTTGAGTTAGTTTTTTAAATGGTGTCCTAATTTCTCAGTGAAAAAAATAATAGCTCAAAACCAGACTGGTGATGAGGACAATCCTAGATAAAGTTGATTTGAATGCTTTCTCTTGTAGCATTTATCATAAAAAAAAGCTTGTTTGAGCTATTGAAATGCTCTTTATATTACATATCGGTAAATGCAAGCTATATAGATCATGTGACATACAACATGATTTTATTACTATATATATATAAACAAAAAAACTGGAATAAATTCTATAATATTTAATATGCCAATATAAAAAAAAAATTAATAGTGAGATCCAGCTTACAATAATATACATCATCCTGAATAGCATTTAACAGTTACAATTTTAAAAAAAGAAAAATCTCATTAAAATCACACTACATTAATGTTGCCATGATATATATATATATTTCATGGCATAGTTGCTATACACATGATCTAAAGTTTAAATGCAGGCTGGATAAAATATGAAACTTTTTTCAGGTTCCAAACAGCTATAGTATTTTTTTTTTTCAAATAGCAATTCAGCCAGCCATTTAATTACTGGTTAGAAAATGAATATTAATTAAAACTATTCTTAAGTTGACTATAAGGATAAACTGCTCATCACATGGCAGTTAAAATGGCTGATGTTTAAAAGTGACAATCTAAATACTGTTCTATTATAAGTACAAACATATATATTTAATAACTCAGATAAGTTGAATCAAAATTAAAATAATTTAAAGAAAGCAATAATAATAAAGCATGGTAAATAAAATAGTAAAAAAATCCTTAATTGTATACACACACCAAACAAACAAATATCAAATTATCACATACCATATTATATACAAATGCCATATTATGTACACATTTTAGTTCTTTCTCCGATGTTTAAATTGTTAAATGTTATTCAATACAAAATAGATCTATCTCTTATAGCATATAATTATATTTCAACATTCGTGAATAGCAACATAAATCGTAATATTAATAAATGTTTTAATGATATTTTTATTTTATACTTTTTTTTTTATAGTGAATAGCATTTTTCAATTTATGTATGACTGCAAGAGAGTGTGAAGATTCACTAAAACAATTATATATAACCTGTTATGTGAACATTGTTTATATATTTAACCTCTGCTTTTATAATATTTGATGCGTAAGGCTGCTAATAAGATGGATGTGTTTAATGTTGTGGAGTTGATCTGAATATATTCCATTGCAATTGTGTGTTTACAAAATTGACATGGTAAAATAGATTGCAAAACATCTGTTAATTTAAAAAGCACATTACTATTCTAACATAGTTGCAGATGTTCAAATCTCTAGCACATCTGATGAATATATATTCATTATCTGAAATATAATAATAAAAGATTGGTTTATGTTTTAATTTTTATGTAAACTATTTAAATGTTTGGACATTTAATATAGAAAAAGTAAACGTTCATAGCTCTTTTAGATTTTATTATAGATAGTCTTTATTTATACTTGATAGCTATTTTTGTATTTAAATATTTAAATATATTGTTTGTTATTCAAATATATTTAAAGTTCTTCAGAGAGCCCACTTTTTTGAAAGGGGGATACTGGTATATTGTTTTGTGTTTATAGCAAATTCACTCTTGGTTATAGTAAACGCTTCCTTGATTTTTGTTTTTGATCATTTTATGATCATTTTAAAATGATCAAAAACAAAAATCAAGGAAGCGTGGACTATCCTCCCTTTCAGTGCAAATGACATCCACTCTCGATAAAGTAAATTTATGGCTCGAATGTTGTTCATGTTCTATGAACACAGAAAAGTATTCATTACTTCTCTTGATCCTATTATATAAATAATTGTGCTAGGTCAGCCTTGTTGATACATTTGCCCTTGTAACTTCATAATAGGTGTATTTGCGGTTGACTTTGTTGTCCTTGATTTTGTAAACTATTTGATAGGCTGCTTCATTAGTCAATTTTTTTTATTGAAAATGGTCACTATAAGTTTTCAAAAAAATTGTTTAGAAATTTTTTTACTTTTATTTTTCCACAATAAAAAAAATTATTATCAGCAGCCATTGGAAAAAAACAAAACAAAAACAATTAAATTAGTCTATTAAATAATGTCTATTTTTCAGGCTCAGATAATATTAACTTTGAATATAGAATATTTTCCTATTTTCCAATTTTATTCAGAATACCATATCAATAGATTGATGTACTGATATAATTTAACTGAAATTAATATTATTAAAGGGCATTCCATTATCTTTACAAAGTTCTGCAAACTCTTAGCTGACTAGTACTGCAACTATTATCAAATTTACTTAAAAGTCATTGATGACTAAATGTATATATTGTGACACCTCTTTCTTTCATGCTTCTAAAGATTCACCAAGTATGCATTTCTTGTTTGTCTAACTCTAGATCCCAGTAATAATGACTCAAAAAAACTTGGTGACTCATTTTGGAGTATATAAGTAGCTAGTTATACTAGTAAAGAAATATAAATGATCGTCTAAATACAAATTAGTTTAAATCATGGGTACAATTTAATCAAATAGCACTGAATTGAATTAAGACTATCTGGATGAAAAATAAATTATGGATTTGAAAAAATTTTCAAGTTATACTCTAATGAGATTTGACTCCTTTGTTACAGAACTTGGAAATTTGGTGCACTATCCTTATAATACATATATATAATATTTGAAACACTTCATAACTTTATTATTGCAGCCACATTTAAAATAAAGAAAGCTCAATTTTTTTTTTTAGTCTAGTGCTAAAATTCAAGCTTTCTTTATTTAAGGGGGGAGAATGGTTGGAATAATATAGCCATGGGACATTTCAAATATTTTATATTGAATTCAGTTAGCATTATGTATTATTTCTCTTTCATATGTATTGTAACTATTATATTGACAATGCCCAAGATACATTGAGATACTTTTGAAAACCAAGGTGTGGGTACTCATTTACATATATATATATTGTACCAGGTTCGATCTGATGTTTAAATGAACTTCTCTTCCAATGGTTTATCTGTGTTTAAACCTTAATTTATAATACATTTATAATCTTATTTAATTATAAATATTACGTGAACGAACAGGCACGTTTGAGCAAAGTGGAAAATATTATTGATAGCTTTAACTGTCAACAATACCCACAATCAGATCAAGCTATGCAACACATCACACAATCACATTTCCAGATTGTGGCCCACCTCGGCTGCTAGATCTAAATCCCTACTATCCAAACACTTTATTTGTTTTGGAGTAAACCCCGGGTGCCAGCTAGTCTAAGACTAACATGTTTGGACAGTAGGCCCATAATCCAGGGCTCAAAAAATCCCTTAACTAGTTCAATCTATTATTTTAATTCAATAACAAAGTATTGTTTTACTTAAATAGTGGTAAAAGAACTGACTGACAAATAAAGTTTTAAGTTTAAAGACAATTTATTTTAATTAACATTATTAAACTAATTTTAAATATTTTATAAATCTTATTTACTAATATAATACACGCACATTTATAATTTATACATTATAATATTTTAGGAGAAAGCATTAAATAACATTTGGAATTTAAATACAATGAAATCAATACACCAGCATTCATTGTAATGCAATGACTACATCTTTGGGTCATGCATTCAATTGGGCTTTGCCCTGTATGCTAAACACACTTCACATTACATTGATATAAACACCCATATATCCCTCCACCAGCATTGACCTAACTACGAGACAAATAGCCTGAAATTAAAACCCATTCAAAATAAGCATAAACGATTAAAATATAAAATCATTGATGTAATTGCAGAGGGAAATTTACAATAAACCCAATGGCATTCATCATAAGATGCCACATTGACACCAATAACTTAAAGGATATACGAATAAATACATTTTTTTAGATACTCAACATAAGGTATCGTATTTACCAAATATTATATTTTAATCAATATGCAAATAAAAATATAAAAATAATTAAACGTTAACGAATCTATACAGCTATCTACACTCAACTTAAATTTATTACATTTAAATAATTTAGTCAATAAAATATTAATAATAATATTAAAAAAATAGAAATGATTAAATTAGCAAACTTAAATATATAAAAATTACACATTAATAATTGATTTTGAAGTCAGATTAAAGTTAATTTTAAAAATTAGGTTTAGCTTGTCAAATCTTGATGAAAGTTCTTAATTATTTTTTTAAAATTTTTTAGTTCATATCTTACAGTAGAAGAGCTCCCAGTTCCTGCTGCCAATTCCCGCAAAGTCTTTATTAGAAGATCGGTCTGTTGTTCTGGAGATGGCCTTAGCTGGTTAAATCCTGGTACTATTTTAATGCAGTACCCATATGATTCAGGGTCTGCAACAGTACCATTCATAATTCGACAGTCATTTCATTTGAAATAAGTGAGAGAGGGTGAAAAGTGCATCTTATCACCCTTATCAAAAAAAAAATCAAGCTGCAACTCCTGATACTATTTTATTGCAGTCTTTTTATAGATTCACTGAACAATCAATGATTTCCTGTTCCAAATTTTCATTAAAGTCCGAGCATTTCATTGCTGCTTCTATTGGACATCTAATTTTTTTTGTTCTCTTATCTATATCTTTCATCTGACTTTTTTATATAAGAGCCCCAAGGGCTAGTTTGCTTTTCGATAATTAATAAGAACAATCATTTCCATTTTGAGATTACAGGAATCTTTTTTATTTATATTACTTTTTAATAAAAAATATTTTATATCTAGATCTTTACCTTTTTTTTATAAAAAAGTACATTCAAATACTTTTTTAAATTTTATTTAAAAACAAATACTTTTAAAGTTTTGCATCTGTGCGAATATATATACGTTTAACAACTCTTTAATTTTAGCTTTTAGTTTTTAATAAATTTATTTTTATTTACGAACTTAAGTTTTAATTTTAAATTAATGTAATGGCATATTATATACCGTTACACAGTATATATTGAATTTTATATTAGAATTAAATTCAACTAACTTATTCTGGAAAATTCAATCATTAGGCCATATTGAATTCAATCTTTAAACTATTATTACAGATTGAAGAAGGAACTTAGCTAGAAGCAAAAGACCATTACTATATTAGGAATTTCAAGAAACTATTACAATAAAGCATAAAATGCCTCCATCCTCATAACAGATGCAAATCCTCATGCATGGACCAATTTCATAGACTTGTAAGATTTAGTATCATCAAGGTAAATGATTTAGCCATCAAGTACCCTACACCATGTCAATCTTCTTAGTGGGTGATGAGGAATAAGTCAAAATGAACTCAGCTTATTTTAGATTAAGTAAATATTAATTATAAATTAACAGTTGGTGCAAAACTTGCAACAACTCCACAGTTTAACATAACCATATAAAGATATCATATCACCACACCTTCATTCTGTTCCAACAACAGAAAGTATAAAAAATCAGATTAAACACAACCTTATTTTGATGAGCATCCAGAAAATGCAAACATGTTTCATATATATTTTAGAGCAATGTTTACTGTTTTTAGCAATTTCTTTATTAAAACCTAAAAATTTTTCTTAAATTATTTCAAATGAATAAGTCACCACATCAGTTTATTTGTTGTCTTTTTTCCAGACAAAATATTTTATTTTTCTGAAAATCATTGGTAGTTTTTGTTAATTTTTCTGTTGAAACCTAAAAACAGTTTTCCTTAAATTATTTTAAATAAATAAGTCATATCAGTTTATTAGTTGTAATTTTTCCAGACAATATATTTTATTTCTATTAATATCATTGGTCCATTTAACAGATCCTAGGTCCAGTGATGAGAATTGGCCTATCTTATCTACATAAGAATCAAACCTTCTCTCTCCCCAGGCATTTTTTTATTAATCTAAGTGTCCTCACTTGGGATGATCATAAAATTTCTCTAATCATTTATATGGACACTATTAACCATTTGTAACTAGAGTGAATGTTTTATTTTTTTCTTTGCAGCTCTGTTGTGCTTTTCTTTGATACTGCAGTAGTAACATTTGTAATTTTTATTTTCAACTTCCCATCACTTTTAAAACTATTGTTTTATGAATTCCCAATTGATTTTTTATATTATTGGTATTTTCATTTTTGTGAAAACATGTACTTGCTCTAATTTTACTAATTTAATCTTTTGTAATTTTATAAGTGGTTGTTCCATATTATGAAATTTATCATTTTTCTGACGTGTCTTATCTATAATTTGCAGCTTACCATTAGTGATTTTGCACATCTTTAACCTTTTTATCATTCTGTTTACAATATCTTTTATCTGTTTTGCACATTGCTTCATTTATATTGGTGTCAATCTCCTCTCACTGCAACACATTCTTATTTATTAATTATTATTTTGATCATTTATGCATACACATTTTATATATAATACAAATGTACATATCTCAAAACAAACAAAAAAAATTATTAATAAAATATCTGTACTGTATTTATCAGTTGCTTTTTTACCTAATCCAGTCATTGTGATTTTTTTAAACTAAAGTTATATCTGTAGCTAGATCAGGCTATATGCTTTTGGGCCCTACCACATTATGCACCATTATTTACTGTTCTGAAATCTATATTGTTTTAGGTGATACCACATTGTAAGCCATTATTTACTGTACCATGATCTTTCTACACTGTTTTGGGCTCTACCACTATATTGTGCCATTACTTACTGCATCATAGAATCTCATTTCTAAGGATTGTTTCAAGTCTACCCTGTTGCATGTAAAATTTACTAAATTGGGAACCTTCTACATTGCTTAGGGCCCTACTACATTATGCACCACTATTTACCGTACCAGAACCTTCTCTGCAGTTTTGGATCTACCCATGTGTGCACCATATAAAAATGTGTGCATATAGTATTTTAAATATAGAATTTATATGAATATTTAGCTACAACTATTTGCCTCTTATGATTGGTTAACTATCCAAGTCTAGCTGTTAGCAGTACAGATACTGTTTAAGAAGAATGTTATGATATTGCTTCAGGACCTGTGAGACTCAGAGTATGGGTAACTTGTTTCATGTGGAGATCAATGATCATTGTAACTACCTGCTTCCTATTCTAAATTGAAGTACATATCACTGCCATTATTGAATCTATGTACTGCTGTTTAATACCAAACACTTGTCTGAACTTCTGAAAGTTGTCTGCATTATCTATTTTCACCCTCATATAGCTTCAATATAAATCAAAATTCCTATCCATATTGGAAAATGATTGGATTCACTGACCGTAGCTCTCAATTGGCCTGTTTATGCTCTTGCCTACTTATTTCTTTTTATTATTATTTCACTGGTCACTTTTACAGTAACTTGAATTCCATTTTTATAATATTATAGTAAAAGCAAATCCATTATTTGAGAGATTTTGCTGAGTTAGGATGAGTTCACAACAGAAGTCTATCTACTTTATGGCTATAAGATGAAATCATTATTATTAATCTATGTTTATAATTTTAATTACAGTAAAAGCCTTGTCATCATGATTATATAATGAATGAAAGTTTCAGAATATTATCTATTAATTTGATAATATGTAGGTTCACTATCAAATATTTTAATAATCCTATGATTTTCCACTATACTAGATAATGCAATAATTCTGAATTTAGACTATATCTACTTAATGTCTATAGATTAAACTATTATTAACATACTTGATAAATGAAGTCTAGTTTATAATGATCTTAATGTTTTCTACTACGTTATATACATGGAGCATTTCTTCAGTAGTATTTGATTATTTACGTATTATTCATTAGCTCCCTAATTTAATTATAAACTAATATTTGTATTTAAACCTTTTAAAACTTAAACATAGAAATTTATAGGTATACTATAAATATCTACCCATAAATTACTGCATATAATAAACATTTTATAGGAAAATAATAATAGAAAAACTCTCAAATTCTGAATTGGCAAACCTATCAAATAATACCTTCTTCATTGTTCCTTTATGAGGAACTCTAGGAATGATCTTTGTTTTTCAAAGAGCTATTAGTAATTCCTAATACTTGATTTAAATTCTTGCATTAATAAAAAATACTTCTTTTACAGAAAAAGAACTCTAATAATATTTATTATTTAAGACCTTAAATGCATTTTCAATGCAATATATTTTTAACAAAGAGAACATTACTATTTCAGCATTAAAAATACATCTAAGGTCTTAAATAGTAACCAATTTGGAATTCTTGTTTCATATGAGAAGCATTATAATTTATTATAATTTAATTATGGAGATTAATTTTTAATATTTGATTTAAGAAACTAAACTATAGTAATAAATACATTTTTTAAAAATAATAATCTTTTTTAAAACAACATTCTCTAATAATTATTTAATTTTTGGGTATTTAATATAATACTATATGTATCATTATTAATAATTGTACCACCAGTTATCCAGAAGCAACTAAAAAGTTATTACTTCTGTATTATTTATGATCAATGGTAAGTTGTCAAAAATGTTTCATTAGCAGAACTGAAGTTAATATGTGGTAAGCTATTAATTAAAATAATATATTTTTATTTATTATTAAAAATAATTAATACATTAAATCTACATTAATAAAGTTAATGTACATGAAATAAATAATGTTTTACTATAATATATTTATATTTTTTTTAATAGATGAAATTATAGGCACCTTAATGATTTTGAATACCAGCCCTGAAACTGCAGTAATGGGATTCTATTTTATTAAGCCTGAATACCGAAAGCTAGGAATAGCAATAGCATTTTTTAAAACAATATTACCTCTCTATAACCTCAAGAATATTTGTAATAATGCTGTAGAAAGTATGAAAGATAAATATAATATTTTTTTTCCAGTTATTTCTGATTGGAATATTAATGTATATCGAGGAAAACTTAAATGTCAAAACCTTAATATAAAAACTCTTGATAATATTTTAATTATGCCCTTTTCTGATTCCTTACTTACTAAGGTTGTTAAATATGATGCTCAACTTAGTTCATATTCAAGAAAAAATTACATTAGTGCTTGGTTACTAGATAGCCATTCGGCAACTATAGTGGCATTACAAAATGGGCTTGTATGTGGTTATGGAGTAATGCGTCAAGGCCAACTTACTACAAAAATTTGTCCATTAATCGCAGATTCTCTCTACATTGCTAAAAAGATATTAGCTAGTATAAAAACAACATACTTTCCAAACAAAGATATACAAGTGAGTATTCAGTGTTCTGACAGAAATAAAGATGCAATGGAACTGATTCAAGATCATGAACTGACACATGTTGAAACAGTGATCAAAATGTTTACAAAGTCTACTATAAATATTAAGTTAGAAAAGATTTATTCTTTTACTTCTCTTGATGTTTCTTTATATTAGAAGTTATTGTAATATTTTTTTATTTTTTTAAATTCAATTTTATAAGCAAGTTTTATATGCAAAAAATATACCCTTGGCATTTAAGATATCATTTTTTTTCAAGTCATAAGCAAATTTAGGATTTTTCTTTTAAGTATCCCATTCATATCTAACCCATATCATCATCCAAAGTTGTGTTAGTAAAAGGATATGTAGCTAATACTAGATAAGTTGTAATGGTCTTCAGTTAATGTGGATTGAACTGATAAGGGTGATAATGAGCTAACACTTTTAACATAAAAAAACTTCAGCTTTAGTAGAGAAAAAGTCATAATTCTATGAACACTGATCTTTGCTTTAAGTAATTTAATATGCATATAAAGATATAAATAACAGAGACATTTATATTTCATATTAATCAATCAGTTAAGTAATAAACTTACAGATTTATGTAATGAAAGGAATAATAATTTAATATTCGCACATTTAATTCTATATATATATATATAATATATGCGGGATTCGAACTCAGACTTTCACACGACCCACTACTTTCAGTGCCATCTCATATTGCTGACCCACCTGATCACACACATGTTGAAAAGATAAATAATGATCAGGTGGGTCAGCAATATGAGATGGCACTGAGAGTAGTGGGTCGTGTGAAAGTCTGAGTTCGAATCCCGCATATATTACATATATTAATACAGGTTTAAGCCTGTACAATGTATATATATATATAATTAAATATAAAAATATCACTTTAATATTGTAAATAATGCACTTTTTAAAATTAATTATTTAAAATAATTAACATAGTAATTTTGCAATGAAATTTCTGCCTAGTTTGAAAATAACAGTTTCAATTAGTAGTTCTTTTATGTGATCATATACACCTTATAAATCAATACACTTAAATTTTGAATTTAGTATTTAATAAATACTTCAGGTAAATTTGCTGAAATAAAATTTTAGAATCAGGCTTAGCCAAATATCTTTTGTGATCTTAATCAATTTAACACTTATTTTTATATTTTGTGATGAAAATTGTGACTAAGGATTGTTTTAATTATTGTAGTACAAAAGATTGTACTTAAATTAGAAAAAAAAAATTATATTTATCTTTTGTATATATTAAAGCTTATATGAACTATTGTATAATTTTAATAAAAAGTTATTCAAAGCAAGTAATGAAGTATTATTTATTTGCCTTATTCTCATTATTTTTTTATAATTATTATTTTAAAATTTTCATGTATCTCAATACATGCAAATATTGTTAATTCAAATTAATAATAAAATTAAAGATGCAATATTATTTTAATTAATGTCTGGAAAACGACAACATATTGTTATGATATTTAAATTATAAATGTCTGAGATAATTTAAAATTAGACATTTTCCATATATGTAATGTTTACCTTTATATATATATGCATTTTAGATTTAAATCCGAATTTAGATTCTGTGGAACAATAGGTTTCCACTGGGTAAAATTAGTTTTGAACTCTATTTTTTTCCTCTTCAAGAAACAAAAGCAAAATACAGAAATAAATTGGATATCACTCCTATTAAATTAAAGTTATCAGGAATTGAGCCAAATTTTGAAAGAATATTGAAAAAAGAAAAGAAATTAATATTTTACATTAAGCAGTTATTTTTAAATGCAAGTATACCATATATATTTTAAACTAGATATAATTAGAGGAGATTTGAACCCAGACTTTCAGATCCCATTAGTCACCCATTCCATTTTATACAACTGTACACATTACATACATGTGAAAAAGATAAATAATCTACAATATATGTATTTCATGCTGAACCATCACTCATCAGTTGGTCTGGATCATCATCTTCCACACATATATTTAATCAGTGCTTGGTTTATATTAAGATAACAAATCTTCAAACTTTAATGGAGAGGCTTTAATCCTTCTCTGCTCTCCAACTCTTCACCCATCCATTTCATTGAAAATCTGATGTGTTCAAATCTCTTGCTTGCCAATTCTGTTGTCATACTCATGTTGACTGTAAGCCATTCTGACCTATCATAGATAGGATTTTAAACCTTATTTAAATACACCGAAGGGAGATGGGCAGAATACAGGGTGAATGTGTAATATTTAAGTACAAGCATAGCATATATACTTTAAATTAGAATTAGAGGGTATTTGAACTCAGACTTTCAATCTCCCTTTAATCACTCACTCTATCTTACACAACCAATACACATAACAATGTACATGTGAAAATGATAAATGATCTCCAAAATATATATTTTGTGCTGAACCAGCAGTCATCAGTTGGTTTGGATTATTACCTTCCATGCATATATGTAATCAGTGCTCAATTTGCATTAAGATGGCTTTGGCATACCATCATCAAATTTTCAATGATATGGATGGTTGAAGAGTTGGGTAGTGGAGAGGATTAAAGCCTGTCCATTAAAGTTTGAAGATTTGCTATCTTAATATAAACAGAGCACTGATTTTATATATACAGGAGATAATAATCTGGACCAGCTGATGAGTGCTGGTTCAGCAGGAAATACATATACTAGATCTGTTTTTTTGACATCTATGGGGGCATGTGTATCTGTTGTGTAAGATAGAGTGGATGACTAAAGGAAGCTTGAAAGTCTGAGTTCAAATCTTATCTAATTACATCTAGCTTAAAGTGTATAGTCTATACTTGCATTTGTACTCTGTCCATTCCTCTTTTATGTACTTAAATGGGCTTAAGGTCTTACATATGAGGGGTTAGAATGACTTATGCACAACATGGGTATGACAACAGAATTGGTAAACAAGAGCTTTGACATACTATCATCAGATTTTTAATGATATAAATAGCTGAAGAGTTAGAGAATAGAGAGTATTGAAGCATGTTCATTAATGTTTGAAGATTTTCTATCTTAATATAAACCGAGCCCTGATTATACACATATGTGTGGGAAATGATGATCCAGACCAACTGATGAGTGCTAGTTCAGCTCAAAATATGTATATTGGAGATCATTTATCTTTTTCACATATATGTGGTCATGTGTATCAGTTATGTAAGATGGAACAGGTAACTAAAGGGACCTTGAAAGTGTGGGTTCAAATTCCCTCTAATTAAAAGTTATTTTACATACAAACGATAAATTTAGAATATATTTATGTATCAAATATATGCATATAATTGTAAATATCAAACTATCATAGTTCAATATGTTGACTTAATGAAGTAAACCACTTTTCTGTCAAACTATAAATAAATAACTTTACTGAAGAGTCAAGAATAAAATGGATCCATTTTATTCTTCATCCTTTGCCAACAGATGCTATTTATTTATAGCTTTCAGTGAGAATAGTTTATTCTATATGCATACATAATGTACACAAGCTAATGTATTCCTTTCTCAATATTATTGTGATGATGATATTTTAGATGAGGTAATATAATGGACAATTTCCATCATTTATCATTAAATGTTGAATATCTACAAAATTTTAAACTTCATTTAAACTTTTCAAATACAAACAGCTGTTAGTAATAAAACACAAATAGACAATACAGGTTAGAGTACACAATCATTTGAATGATTATCATTATTTGCTCTTCTTCAAGTGCTGCTAGCATGAGCAGAGACAATACTAGCATAGGAATCAAACTTACAGCTTTAGATTTTGGAATTATGAATTTCAAACAACACTAACCAACTGAACTATTCTGTCAAAGGTAACAGTCTGTAGAAGTTTCATATACTTATCTATGAGGTTGTTTCAAATCTTCCTGATTCCTTCACTTTTTTTGAACAGTGATAAGAACACAAACTAATGGTTAGAAAAAAAAATAGATGTATCTACAGTAGCAGATCATGTATATACTAATGAATATATGTTCGATTGGGAAAAACCAAAAATATTGAATAGAGAGTAAAAAGTGCAAAGAAGAAAATTCAAATAAGCTACTTATATGACAATGGCAAATAACCCTATAAGTCAATCCAGTGTGGTAATAAATAATGTCTGGAAGCCTCTAATTAACCTTGCTCTTAGAAAAAAAAAATTGAAGAAAAGTGAAGGAATCAGGATTTGAACCAATCATCATAGATAAATATATGAAATTTCTACTGACTGTTGCCTTTGACAAAAGAACTCACTTGGTTAGAACATTGTCTTAAAATTTGATATTCAAGAATCTAAACATGTAGTTTGACACCTATGCTAATTTGCTACTAGTCAGACTAGCAACATCCGAAGAAAAGCTGAGAATAATACCACTTGAATACTATCAATATTTGTGTGTTATTAATAACAGTTATATGGATTTGTTTTTTAACACAATCAGCATTTAATGATAGATGATGTAAATAATACAACATATCACATTTTACATTAATTATTTAACTAAAAATAACCACTGATAATCTATTTTCAGAAAGTGGAAAAAAAATTCAATATTTTTGTGACTATACTTATATTCAACTACATTTTTACAGTTGCTCTGAGGAGCACTCACCATTTGACTCTTGTTTTGCCTGCTTAGAGCCAAAAATAACAATAAAAAGATATTTCATTAAATATTATATTTATAAAATAATTTAAAAATTGCATATGGATCACTTTCAGACAGAGCCATAAAAGAATGATCACAGGATATTGAGGACATATTTCATCTATGAATCACAAGCTTATTAATAGCATTAATGCCATGACTACAGTAATTGTAACTTCATGCAAATAATTAAGCATGGTGCATTTTATTCCACTTGTAAAATATGCCAGTATGCATTGTCTTTATGACAGTAATGTAATAATAAATACATCAAAGTTTAAACATACAATTTATGAATTGAATTGTTAAAATATATTAATGTGACAATAGGTTATATAATATTTCATAATTCATATGATGTTTCTGCTGCTTTAACAGTTTTGAAGATGATTTTAGTGACATGGGTATTACTGAAAAGCTGATGGTTGAAATACCAATGAACAAACTTTAAACCTGCATTATAAATTTATTTATAAATGGCACTTTAAATGAATGATCATAGGCCAATGAGAGACACATTTCCCTTGTAAGTTACAAACTGTCCAGCAAGTCAATAGTGGTTGTTTTATACTGACACAAAATTATGCTATCTTTTATTATACTTATCGCATTATTAAATTATACATTTATTAAAAATTACAGAAGGATTTAGAAATTGCTCCTGCCGTATTCTGATGCGATTAATTTTATATTATTGATTTCATCTTAATATACTATATGAATATTTTGTTAGTATTTTTCACACTTTGAAATAAATTACATTTATTTATTAATATAAAGTTGTAATATCTACAATATTGTTAAAAATAGTTACTACAGTTCCAGTAGTATTGTCGAGTTTGTGGTTCCCATATAAGAAATGTGTTTAGAAAAGACGTATTGCTATCATTGTTTTGTCGTGTTATGATGTAAGTTTGGTCTATTTTGTTTGCATGTTATTTTATGATATAATAAAAAAAGCAAAGTAATGATTTTCTTCATGCAATAAAATCATTAAGAGAAAGCAATAAAAGTATGTGATGAACAATTGTCTGAAATAATAACTGAATGAAAGCATTGACAATTAGCAGGTTGATATTTTAATTGATGGTTGATAGTATTTTTTATTTAGATAAGAGTCATCATTGATATTTGTGATAAAGGACAGTAATGGCATTTGTTTATACTGAATTCTACTTCACTTGTGGTTTTCCAATGTTTGTCCCTTTGTAGTATAATACATATCCACTTTTCAAATCAATTGTCTCTTCACCTTTTCTTCTTACTTCACAAACTCCAATCATATCCCATTTAATTCTAGACACTTCTTTCAATTGTTGCAATCTTCCTTTACTTGAAAGTGATTTGCAGTTGTAAATATTTAAATAAAAGCTTGCCATCAAATAGTAATCAGACTTCACAATTAAATTCTTAGCATCCTCTGCCTTCAGCCTCCAACCACTACCTTGCATGACAACTTTACAGTCTTCTGGGGGCCATGATTTAGTTCTGTCTGTCATGATTGTGAATGGTATGGGATTCATTCACACATACTCATTCTGTCTTTAAAAAAAAAAAACTCAACTGATATTTCAGTTAAGAGCTATATAGGCAATTAAGAAGGATGACCATAGGGTTTCTTAATTTTAAACTCAGATATATAAAGCCATTAAGCTCACTATGCTATCTGATGTGGTGTGTGGCTCATTCAAGATTCCTATACTATATAAATAATCACATAGTAATAACAATTGCAACAACAAAACTATATGGAATGGACATTAGGAATTGGCCCTGCTCAGTTCATTTAAAGTTTCAAAGAAGAATCAAAGAATTCCCTTTTGGTTAATAGCAAATTTTTTTTACAGCTCCTTGATGTATAGGCCACCAAAAAACATAATATTTTTTTTCTGTTTTCAGAAAAACTTTACACATAGACATATGCCTATAATTTTCATCCCACCATCATCCAGAATAAAACTTTTCTATAGCCAAAACTCTTTTCACTAGAGCAGTTAATCTTTCAGATAAATCATATCTGGAAGTAGAAGTAATCCATATAATTAATATTTTATTGGCTAATGTTTATGATAATGGAATTATATACCAAAATTTAATTCAAGCCTAAAAACACCACAATAAGAAAATAAGAAAAGAAAAACATTGACTACTAGAGCCTGTATTCTTCATATAAAAGAAACTATAAGCAGTATTGAACATATTTAAAATGGTATAATGTAAAAATGGCATATACTACTAACCAACCTTGATAATATTCTCTCCAAGTTTAAGGATTCAAATCCTCTTGAGACCCATGAAGTTAATAAAATTTCATGTTAGTTTGTGGGGCTTCTTATGTGGTATGAACAGTCATTGTATTAATGCTAGAATAAATAAATATGCTAATGTAGTTAAACAGCATTTATTATCATTGATATTTTCACTCCATACCATGGATATGGATATAAAATTGATTTCATAAACACTACAATTCTGTCCTGTTGTAATAATCTCTTCTAATGTAAGATCAGAGAAGTCACTGAGATCCATAAAAGGCCACGTTATATCAACAAATGTGATGATATATGTAAACTATCTTTTATTTGGATTTTTTTTTAAAAACCCATTAATTTAAATAGCTTCTGATTTTTTTTTTTTTTTCCTATTATTCAACCTCCACCATTAAATTTTTTTGTTACCAATACTTTCAATTTTATTGTACATCAATGCTTACAGCACCTCTAAAACCATTTTTTTTGTAATACACATTTAATCATTAATGGCTGGTGTAATCCAGCTGAAATGTCAGTACTTTGCAACTATAAATCATACACAAATGAATCTGGATAATATATCATTTTTATCTGAAGCCTGTAACATACCTTTACAAATTTGGTAAAAAAAATCAACTATAATGCGATTTGATATCATTTCAATTATGTTTGTCAAACCTTATAATTTAATTATTATCATCAAACATTGAGATCAGGTAATCATAACACAGTCCTTAGAAAATAAATAACCCACTTCCAAGCAAAACCTCTCCAATAGCCCTTAAAGGCAGTATTCACCAAGTTTGCTGAATGGGAATGCTTCGTGTGTTTTTCATTCTAGTTTACTCATTGACTAAGAATAATTAGATATTCATTTACTGGCCAATGTTGTATAGTTAGCTAAATTAACTATGAAGCTAATAATATGAAAGAAACATTCAGCACACATTCAAGTCCAACACTGTAGATAACAAAATAAATAGTTATTCGATATTTTTAACATTTTAAAATAGCATGTTAGTATTTTATCCCTTATTATAAACTTTCTGTGTTTTTAGAAGATAGATTGCAGAATTATTATTACAAATTGTTATAATCCTAAAAGACTAAGAAACCCCAAAAATGTTTAACTATTAACCATGAATTATTAAACTCATGGCTATGATATTAGGTGTTAAGAAACATGCAATTTTCAATGAGAAATATATTGAATCAAACAACAAACAAACAAACAAACAAAAAACAAACAATCTATTTGAGATATTGATATTTTAAATTGCAATTGTATCCAAAAGTTCATTGAATAAATAATTTTTTTTTTTTTAGCAAACTCTAAATATAAGATTCCACCATATTTTGATTGCAAAATAATTGGATGAACTAATAAAAAAAACATTTGAACAACAGATCAAGAATTTTTTCACCACTTTTCTTAAAAAAAGATACTTCTTTTTACATTGTAATATGATAATTATTCTTTTCCTGAATATTATGTAAACAATGCAGTTTTAGTAGGTAAGTATGAAATCTCAGTTATAATCTATGTTGAAATGGGATATGCAGTTTCAGATATGTAAATAAAGTGACTAGGATAAGGTGTTAGAACTATTAATATGATTAAAGCTAATGTTGATAAAATGTAAACTGGATATATTGTTTTGTACAAAATGGTAATAAAGAAGTTTAACATTTTTTTAGATTTCTTAATTTACTATGCATTTTCACAAATGTTTTATTAAAATTTCATGCAAAAGACTAGGGGCAAAAACAACAGGTAGGATTTAGAAAAATATTTATACTACAGATCATCTACATTTAGAAAAAATTCAAAGATGCAATAAATATGAACTTCTAGTGTATTGTATTTTTAGATAACATATATATATATGTTGAAACAAAGATTTTCACGGGTTGTATATATAAAATACATATTTTGCGGGTTAAGCAATTTTGAATATATATCACCAGGAATTAAAAAAACAATAAGAAAATATATAAAAAATTCATTTAATCAATAAAATTACACATATTTACTAAAAAATTCAAAATAGAAAATGGTCTATGATAAAAAAGGTTCTTCTCTCCCTTTGCAGCAATTTTTGAGAAAGTTTTAAAGGTTTAGATAAGGGTGAATAATTGTTTAAAATCTATGATAATTATCTATGTATGTTGACATTGTCAGATGACATTATTTTTAATATTATGCAATTGCATAGGCATAGATGTTCAAGATATTTCAGAGATAAAAGTGTTGCAGCTGTTTAGATATTTTATAATTTGTTATTTGCAGAGTCTGATTATTTAGAATGAAATAGCAAATAAGAAAACATATTGATTTTCAAACATTATATTCTAATTATCCATCCTTTATGCATAACATCAGTGTTTGTTGAGCTAATAGCACTAATTATATATAAATTTACATGAGCAATAAACAGCCTGGAAAAATTATGCACTCATTAAAAATACATACATTAATATAGATAATAATTTTGAAATAATTATTTTCAATTTTCATTTATTAAAAAACAAGTCAATACTTATTTGAATTAATTATTATTAATTCAAATAAGTATTAACTTGTTTTTTTTTTTTTTTTGATCATTTCAAATTATGACAATTTAATTCAAGATATTTCAAATACTGTTTTTTTTTTTTTGTATTAATTAATTGTTTTGCTGATGTACTTATTAATGCAATTAATTAAATTAAAAATATTACATTAACAATATGAAATCAATTATTAACAGATCACTGCTTATTTTTTCTAAAAATTTGTAAAAACATTTGTTTTTGATGTCAAAACACCACTATTCCAGTGTTGATTACTTTAGTAAAAATAGCTGATGACTTTCAATTGAAAATTTTGAACTATATCAAGACAATTGACAGAAAGAAATGGAAGTAAAATTTAATAAAAACTAAAGTAATATTAGCAAATTTATATTGCTTGAGAAAATCATAGAAAGAACATTGAAGAAATGGATAATTATATTTATTCTGAGAAAATATAAAATGGAATAAATAAGTAAATAAATTAAAATGACTTTGAATGCATTGGTTAGATTTGCCCTTATACTTGAAATTGTGTTTTATCATATGGTTGTGAAGTAAGA
This sequence comes from Epiperipatus broadwayi, assembly GCA_028023455.1. Taxonomy (NCBI): domain Eukaryota; kingdom Metazoa; phylum Onychophora; class Udeonychophora; order Euonychophora; family Peripatidae; genus Epiperipatus; species Epiperipatus broadwayi. The sequence goes on along the minus strand of JAQFVV010000144.1, from coordinate 345,443 downwards.
TTTCTAAATTTATAATGAAATAAAGATTATGAGTGACACTGAGAATATGAAAACGAAGAGTTAAGAATAATTTAAAATGGTAGAAAATGAATTGAATGGATTTGAACCCAGACTACCACCGATTTTAATTTTTATAATTAAATAAATGGATGGAATACATAATAACAAGGTGAGTTAATAATTAATAGAAGAGCAATATTTGGCGGGATATTTAGATGTAAAAAATATCCTCTATCTACTTTGAAATTGTCATATCTGACCCTGCCTTCAGAAGTGGACTATTCCAGATTCCTTGCCTTATTGGCTAGCATCCAGTTGCTATCCAAAGGGATTAAAACCTTCACTAGGGTTCGCACACCGGATCTGTGCGGGGGGTGGGGTAAAACCCAGTGAAGGTTTAAATCCCTTTAGCCAATCAGGCAAGGAATCTGGAATAGTCCACTTCTGAAGGCAGGGTCAGATATGATAGAAATAGAAAAAAAAAAGAATGCTATATCTTTCTGAATGAGGCTTTTCTTTTTGGAATGGGCTGTCAGTGATTTAAAAATGATGGTGAAGCAAACCCATGCCTTTCATTATCCTTAAATATACAAATAAAAAAACGACTATTTTTATTTACATGCAATATAAATAAAACTGTATAATTATATTAATTTATGGTTAGTGTTTCACTAATCATTGATCGATATTATCTATGGTACTGATCATGGTCTACCAATACCTGGAAATACTACCTGCATAAATGTGTTAAAACTTATTTACATACTTAATTTCATAAAATGCCCTGCTAATTTAGTTACTTCTGATGCTCAAATTTTTTATGAACTCTCAAACAATAGTCATTCTATTATTTATAAATATTTAGATAGCCATTAAATAGAATTTTTCATTCGAAAAATTATATTTAACGATTATCTAAATATTTCATTTTATGAAATAAATAATCGAATGGCTTTATTATTTAGAGTTCATAAAAAATTTGAGCATCGGAAATGATCGCTCTGGAATCGATCCAAAGTCTGACATCTTATTAGTACACTAATCACGCAGGGCATTTTCTGAAATTAAATCAATACATTGTACAGGCTTAAACCTGTGAAATTAAATCAGTAAGTTTTAATGCATATTCCTTTTTAAAATGGTATTTGATACACTTTTTAATAGTTAACTACAAAATTTTAAAACAATCATAATTTTTATTACATTGCTTTTTAAAATATTTGATTACTTGACATTTTTTAAAAATAAATAACTACAGAGAAATATTGTTCTTTTTTTTATATTTTTTATCAGGGTCCATTAATACAAAATGTTTCTTCAAGGGATCTACAGTATTAACCTGTTTCATTCTAGCTAAATTCAATTTAAATCTGATTGGCTAGTATGATTAAACGTCATAACAGCATTCAAGTCATTTACGGGCAAAATTCTGAAAAATTGAAAAGGTGTCCATTTCATCACATCTCTAAAATCAAAATTGTTTGTATAATCGGTAATAATAAATGTTTATTTATGAATTATATTTTTCAGTTATTTTAAAACTCTCATATTTATTGTACAACAAATAATATGCATTAATCAATTAAAAATTTATAAAGATGCATAATATTTTTGTATTTATATTTTAATTAAATTTACATTTAACGAAATCTTACTTTTATCTAGCTTACTTTATGAACAGTATATCCAATCTCACATGCACAATAGAGGTTTCGAAGTAATTTATACTTTATTTGCATATTCCTGATATCTGATTTGAAATTTAACATTTTTTCATAATGGGGTAAGTTTCTTATAAATGCCGGTTTTTATCGTCTGCTTTTATTCGTGTCAAATCGTTTGAAATCTATGTATGATCAATGTGAAATAAATTGATTTAGAAAACTGACTTTTAAGTTATACTTTCGTAATAAAATCCATCTAAGCTTAATTGCAACATTATGTCATTATTCTACCATCTACTGAAGTCATCCCTAACTGAAACAGAGCTTTTCACATTTTTTAAATTTATCTTTCCGTTTTTTAAAAAATATATTGTTAAACATCACTCCAAATTCATATTTCAGTTCTACTTTTTTATTATTTACAGTTTTAAAAATTCTTTTTATGTTTGATAGATAAAATTTTTTGCTTGAAGACAAATCAAAGTAACTACCCAATTAAGTAATGTCATCTCGTGAATACTTATTTTCCAGTGAAAGATTGCCATCCATGAATCATTCTAATATTTCAAATTTAGAACTGTTGCGAAATATAAGGAAATTTATAATAAATAATTTTTCCTGTAGGTGAGGCAACTGCTGCAGGGAGCAAATTGAAAAAGATATTAAAATGATATCCATTAGTCCATGAAGATGTTGAAATGGATTAACATTATGAACAAATGCATCAGCACTTGGAGAAGAGAATAATATCATTCAGAGTGTTATATACCAATCTGTGTTTTATTACTAATAACTGAATGTATTTGAAAAGTTTAAATAAACTTTGAATTTTTAATAATGATATTGTAGGTGATGGAAATAGTCAAATATGTAACTATAAATAATGAGGTTGAATTCATATAAAATTAAGAAATATTTTATTAATAACACAAAAGTATAATTTTTTTTAAGTCTTTGAAAAAGTTAAACAATTGAAATGTAAGATTAATTAACAAAATTTGAACAGTGCAAAAAATAAATGTAAAAGATTATTAAATTGTTAAAATAGAGATTTGTATAACTGAACAGTAGATCTGATCATTGCCTGGGGATTTTCAAGAATGTTAATAAATTGCTGAAAATTTACAATACTGTAGAAAAAAAATGTATCAATATTTATATACTAATGTATGAATCATATAGTAGAGATGTAGGAGATAAATGTATTGAATTGATTGTTATCAATTTGATGTCTTCATTATTGTCATGAGGAAACAAGCACAATATCAACATCTGAAAGTAAATGATGCATTCTTCACTAACTATTTCCAGTTTTGTCTACCAATTGCAAGAAGCTTTAGTGAATGTAAATTAGTCCTATAGCATTCATCAATATTATCTGTCCACATTCTGTATAGTCTTTTTCTTTTGTTGATGTTTTGGATATTATTAAAAATTAGGAATTTTAGTTCTTATTATTTATTTTACAAATTGTTATAATTTTCTTCAATAAAATTTATTTCTGATTTTTTTTTATATATAATTGTTCAGAAGGAGACTTTTCGCATTTAGCCAATTTTTAATTTTTCATAAATTTTTTTTCAAATGCCAAGATTTTTCTTACTGAATCATTTATCATTACCTATATTGGTCAATCATATAATACACTAATTATATGCATATATCCAATACATACAATTTGATTTATAATTTAATTTCTTGTTTTTTCAAATTCTTGCCATAGATTGTAAACATGGTCTTGTTTAGAATATTTTTCATTTGTATTTTCGCAATCTAGTTCATCAATGATATTACTTTTAAGATATATAAAATTTCTTACATTATTTAATTCAATTTAATTTTAATTATTATTATTCTCAAATATCATTGTTTTTGATTTGGATGTTTATATACATATTTCTCATTCCTTTATTAATTTATTTAGCATTTAATGATTTTAGTGTTTATTTTCTTCAATTATTAATATGTCATTTGCATATGTCAAAAATTATTTTCATTTCATGCACAGTTGCTCCTCTGCAATTTTCTTTATTCTTTTTAAATATGTATTGAATTGATGATATTGAATCTTCTTGTCTTCTACTTTCTCAATTTCAAATCAGTTTTTAATTTTTCCACATATTCTCATGGATGCTTTGAATTATCATAGATGTTTTTACAAATAAATTACTTTATTGTCTGCACTTCAGATTATTGAGATGTGATGTGATGCACTGTGACTTTTTATATGGAGTCAGGAATCTGTCAGCCCCTATGCCCAGAGAAACCTGTTAGCGACTTTACCTTCCCTTTCCATTCCCCACCCTAAGTTTTCTCATAATCTGCTCCATCCCATTTCCACAACATAATCTTTGTCAACTCCATGACCTTCATATCTAAATCCCCCTTATCTTTTCCCAAACCCAGCATAAAAAACAATAACCCACTTTCTATATAATCACTTTGTTCATATTTATTCTTCCATAACTTCATTAGATGTGATATGATGTACTGTAGCTTCTCCTTAAACAAAGTTAAGAATCTCTCAGCAATTATGCCCAGAGAAACCTGATAGCTACTTTATTTTACATTCCCCAGTCTAAGTTTTCCCATATTCTGTTCCATCCCATTTCCACAACATAATCTTTGTCAACTCTATGGCTTTTCTATCTAAATTCCCCTTATCTTTTCCCAAACCCAACATAAAAACCAATAATTCACATTCTGTATAATCACTTTTTTCATATTTATTCTTCCATAACTTCATTATATGCGCCCTTTCTGTTTTCAAGCATTTACATTCAATTAACAGATGCCTAATATTTTCTATTCCTTCTTTACATAATTTACAGACAAAATCATCCATATTTTTCCATTTACATGTATATTCTCTTGTTGCTAAAGATCCCATTCGAGCCTTAAACAATAAACTACTTTCCTTACTATTATCATATGTTATCTCGCACCTATATTCTGTTTATTTCTATATATATATATTTTCCATACTAGTTCTTCATCTCTCTAACTCCCTATTCTTTATTAATAAATCTATTCTTTTATCCCATTCCTTATCACTATAACACTCAACAATTCTCCTAACACAATCATCCCATCTTTTGTACAAATATACTGATATAAATTCTTTATCCAAATCTGTTGCATACCGTATTACCTTTCTCACCTATCTTGTTACCTGCCCTTTACTCATAACCCAATTAAATACTATTTTGGCTATTCTTTTATTATCCATAAACTGCAATCTACCAAACATTTTCATTTTACTTTTTGCATCTCTCATATGAAAATGACCATCCCATTTCTCCTTGAATTGCCTCCCTTGCTGTCCATACATCTGTATCCAATGCATGTCTTCCTACTTCCCTTTGAACTTTTTTTAAGTAATTTAATACCCCTTTATTAACACATAATGCATCATTACCATATGTTAACCCTGCTACTGTCTAAGCCAGTGCTGTCTTCTGTTTGAAGAGCAATGAAACAATATAGGTTGTTTTATTTTCTGTATCTTTTTTCATTGCAATAATATGCAATCTGTAAATAATTTTTAAAATCTTTTATCTGTCATGCCTAATCATTTTTTCGGATACATTATCATTTCCAGAACATCTATTTGTTTAATTTGTTCACTGCTTTTTAAGTTTGTTTCAGTAAAATATTTTCATTATTATAGTATGGTAATCAATTTTAATAAGATTATTTAATAAATTTTTCTGTCCTTTTTTGTTTTTATCAAAATCTGCTTTAAATTTTCATTTTTACTAATAATCTTTTTTTAATTTTTGTTTTGACTGACATTTTTCTGTTAAGGTTTCTTATCATCTTGTTTTATATTTATACTAACAATAATATTTTTCTGTCTCAGAGTTAAACCTTCAACCATTTTTGTCTATCTTTCATGACTGTTTTTTAATCCATTATATTTTGTCTTATTTTTTGAAATTCTTACTTTTGCTTTGAATTCAGTATTTCTTGCATGATGCAATTTTTTCTAATCATTTTTTTCTCTGATAAAATTTGTTTTTGAATATAAAGAACTACTTTTTTCTTTTTAAAAATTATCTTTTTAGGTACTAAACGATATTTTTTCATTATATAAACCTTATCTAATTTGGTCAAGATTTCTTTGTTTCTGAAATTGAATTTTATATTTTTAAATTTATGTTTGATATTTGCAATTAACAAGTTATAATCACAATCAATACTTGTCTAGATTTATTATTTTTTTATTTTTCTGTTATTAGATTTCAAAGTTTATTTCTTGTAGTTCTACTAGAATAATATATTGGGAATAATTATATTCATATTTTAAAGAAATTCTTAAATTTTTCATCATGTTCATTTTTTTTTTCTTCAAAATTGAAATTCTTTATAACTTGTTTTCATCTTTCATTATTACTTTCAATCTTAGCATTCCATTTTTTCCCAATATAATGATATTTTTTTTCACTGTTTTGATAGAATTAAACTTAGTTTGCAATTCAAAATGTTGTTTGGTTATGGTCATATATCTTTTTCCAATATGATTTAATTTAGTACATATTTTTCTAGAATTGTTTTGCTGTGAATTTACTAGATGGGATGCATTTAAATTGCTAAAAAAACATACCGTGCATCTTTTATTATAAAAAAATAGTTTTATTATTTAATATTGTGATTATATATTCTACGATCTTTTGGTCTTTAACTATTTTCTACCCTATTCTGAGATCTCATACTATTAAAAGTTTTGGTAATTTCATTTATAATGTTCTTGGAGAAAATCTATATATTAAAGTTTTGAAAGTTTAAGCTATTCTTACAAATCCCATTCTTTAATAAAACAAATATTGATATTTAGAATGTGCTTGAAGTTTCAATGCCAGAAATTTTATCCTTATTGAATATTTAAAGTGAATTTTTTTCCTATTTATAAATGTATGTAAATTATATACTGCAACTCTGACTATCCCATTTGATATTGACATAAAACATTTTTTAGTTGCTGACTTTAATTCATTTCATACTCACATCCATCATACTATGAACATCATATGATTCTACTTTATAATCGTGAGAAATATTTTTTACCTTATAGTTTTTAAAATTATTTATATTATTTATATAGTAAACTATTTTCACTATTATGTTTTGTTTAGCTTATATATCACTAACTAATAAAAATATAAACTATAACTGGTGAATTCCTGTTATGATTGTCACTGTAATAAAATAATTTTGAATTATTTATTAAATTATATTAAAAATAATCAAATCCATTTACTTCTGTTTCTAATCACGACTCAATCCTTTTTTCTTTTCAAAAATATAC